>BNCR01000001.1:29701403-29838903 GCA_014656515.1 Oryzias celebensis | reverse complement strand
AAATATTTCTTTATTCGAATTGAGTTTGATCAGAAACAGACAAAACCCCACGTTTTAAAAAATCTCAGGTTTATGAGGCATTAACTGAGATGGGCAGGCTAAAATCTGCCTGCTCTGACTTTACAATAAAAGATATATCGTTGGAGTCGAACTTAAATGGAGAAAAAGTGTTTCTAATGTGCCACTAAAGCAATATATTTTCAAAGTGAAAATGTTCATTTAGCATTCATTATACCATTGTCCTCTAATTGGCTGCTGGGTGTGGATTAAAAAGTGATAATCCACAGTGAAAAGTGATAATCCACAGTGAAATCACTGCACATTAAGGCTGTCAACGATTAGTCGACAACATTGGCGGCCAAAAAAATTGTTGATGCTAATTTGGTATTCTCGACAACCTTTTTTTGTTTGTTTGTTTTGTTATTTAAATGACTTCACAAGCACCAGAAAGGATGCCGCTGTCTTGGCGTCTTACTCACTGTCCTCAGCTATTTTGTCAAGGTCATTTTTTCCCCACATTTTATTATTAGAGAATGGGTGTAAAGTTTTCTACCATCGTGCTGTTATTACATCTAATGGGATGTTTTAGATTGACGACTTTGCGTTCCATCATACTGGATCCTTCATGTCACGGAGTGAAAGTTCCAAAACCGCGGGAGGTCGGTGCTGTTGTCTTGGAAGCGTCACATGACTTCTTGCATGAATGTTGTTGACAACATTTAATCAGCAGGGGAGTAATGTAACACCCTAAAAAATGTGCTGGTTGTGTGTTTTATTGTGTGCGCTCTGTCGGTATCCGTTAGGATGGCTCTTTACACGTTGAGTACCTGTGTTTGTGTTTTTTATGTTAATATGTTTGTTTTCCATGATTTTTTAACTCAATTATATTAGTAATTGCAGCTTTTCTGTTTTTGCAGAAAAAAGCAAACGTGTTTAGATTACATAGCGCACCCTTCGCAGGTTTTAAAAAGAATGAGACCTCTGTAAATGGTTGAATAGAGGATGGATTTAATGATGGATGATTGAAGTGGTGCACCCTGGCTACCACCTAAGTTACTTTTGCAAACTAATGGAAGACAATTATTTTAAAAAGTCAATAGCGTACACTTGTACAGCGCTTTTCTACCCTCATGTGTACTGCTCCCATACACACCTGTTGAAACTATTGTGACGCTTGGCATCTCCCTTGGACGGTCAAATACTGTTCAAATTTCCACAAGAACGCCGTGTATTTTAGTGAGGTGTTTGGACAGGTTACTGCTGTTACTGCTCTTGCAAGCCATGTGTGTTACATTTGAGACGACATGCACTGTCTGCATCTATTTTATTAAAATACAGTCAACCTTTGAACCTTTTGCTCGCAGTTCCTCTGATCTTAAAACAAAGTAGTTTATGCCTTGTCTGCGCTGTTGCCATGGCACTACATCGGTACGGTTAACAATACTGTTAAGGGGAAAACTTGTCGGTCCTGTAAAAATTGATGACGTGACACATGGGCCAAAAAAATGTCAGGTTTCGGTACCCATCCCTAAGTGTGAATGTGTGTGCATGGGTTAAGGGGACTGTGACTGTAAAGTTTGGGCCTTCAAGGTAGAAAAGAACACTGACATAAAAACGATGGATGAAATGAGGTGTCACGTCACCCATAGAAAATGCCTTACCTCTGGCTCTTGCAAATGAGGCCCAATCTGTCACTTTTGCTTCCTGAAACCTGCGCCACCCTTTAAAAACCAGTCGACAGTGATTGGTCAGAGTCAGTCTGAATCATGCTTGTAGGAGAACTACAGTCGCCAATCATGAGTGAGATTGTTCAAAGTCCACACCTCTTCCACTGAAAGCGGGCTCTGGAGAAGCTATCAAACGTTCAAGGTGGGGCCAGCGGGGACCACTTGCTTTTACTGAGACATCTGATTGGTCAGTTTATAACTTGATTAACTTGCTATAAAGAAAAAATATTTAAAAGATTTGGATTAGAAAGAAGATATTAGGAAGACTGTATCAGAGCAAGAATGATCATCGTGACAAATAAAATGAGTGAGTAATATCTGTCTATTTCTCAGTAATAGTCTATGGAACTTTGGTCTTCTTGGAACCAGAAGGTTCTTCCTATTTGGAAAATAAAAAGCATATTATGTTGAATGCAAAGAGAGGAAGTAAAACCAAAAGATAAAAACAACTGTTTTAAGTGACTCAGATTTCTAATCAGCCTTTGCTGTCTGCTTTTGACATTTTCCTACTTTATATGTAGTGTTTTATTTATTTTTTTATCCCAAATGAGTTGTTTCTTCTCTTTAGCACAGCTAAAAAGTGCCCCTTTGATCCCCATGACAAGAGGGGTGTCAGCTACCTTTAGTCTGAACTAGAGGTCGACACATTCTGATCAATTAATCTTTATTTGTATAGCACTTTTCATAAAAACATAATACCAAAATAAAGCAAATATAAACAAGCACAACAATGTAAAAATAGCCCCACCCACAAACATACACACAAGCGCAACCCTTATCACTCCCATAACTTATGGATATTAACATTGGAAAACAGGCTGAGCACAGAGAAAGTTGGTTGGTGGAAAAGCTAATGGATGGGGACCTCTTCCTCTGTGGATACACAGCCAGCCATGTGCATTATCATAGGCGGGGAGCCAGCATCATCACAACAAGGTGGCGAATCAGGTCCCCATCAAGAGCTGCAGCAGCTGAACAGCAGCCGACCCAGAGGGAGAGGGCCCAGCCGAAGAGGCACTTGAAATAAAAATGAAAATAAAAGTAAAAATAAAAAGGTAACATTTGATAAAAGCAATAAGACAATTAAACAATAAAACATAAACATACAAAGTATTAAAATGAATGAACAATCCAGGGTAAAATCATAAAATGTGATATGATGAATAGATACGAGGCTGCCAGAGCCTAACCCTGCCACTCATGGACAAAGGCGAGGGGACACCCCTGGACAGGTCGCATGGGCGAACAATCACACACCCATGCACACTCACATCCAAACCAAGGGGCAATTTAGAGTGACCAATTAACCTATAAAGCATGTTTTTGGATGGTGGGAGGAAGCCGGGTTAGGCTCCGGCAGCCCATTGACTCCAAAATGAATGAAAATGAATGAATAAATATATAGATACAAAATAAAGTTAAAAAGTTGAGCCTTTTCTTTAAAGCATCAATGCCCTCTACTGCTCTCAGGTCCTCTGTCAGACTGTTCCATAAACGAGGGCCATAATATTGAAAAGATGCCTCTCAACCAAAAGTTTTGGTTTTAGCAGTTGGAATGAATAAAAGACCAGTGCCAGAGGATCTCAGGATCCGTGAGGGTTCATGTTTGACTAAAAGATCAGACAAATAAGAAGGCGCAAGACCGTTAAGACATTTAAACACCATTATTTAAAAACATCAAAAGTATTTTAAAATCAACCCTGAAGCAGATGGGGATGATTCTGGTCTTAGTTAGACCAGGAGAGTTTCACTGAATTCTTGTGCAGCAGAATTCTAGAGAAGCTGAATGTTCTTTAGGCTATTTTTTGGAAGACCAGCTAGAAGGGCGTTAATAATCAACTCTACTGATGATAAAAGCATGCATCAGCGTCTCCATATTAACAAGAGACAACATTGGGTGGACTCCAGCCAAATTTCTAAGATGAGAAAAAAAGTCTTGATCACCTGCTGCTTAATATGAGGGATAAAAGTTAGTTTAGAGTCAAAAGTAACGCCCAGATTTCTGTCTCTGAATAACTCAATAAAAGTTCTTTGTTAGTTTCAGAAACTGTTTTTCTCTCTTGACTTCAGGACCAATATTCAAAATTTCAGTTTTTTTTTTTGTGGTTGAGCTGCAAAGAATTATTTGCCATCCATAATTTCAGATATAAAATACTGTTAACTATTTCTACTGGTCTTGTGTCATCAGGAGACATAGCTACATACAGCTGGGTGTCATCAGCATAGCTATGAAAGCTGATGTTTTCCTCCCATTGATATTCCCCATGACACTTAAAAATGACACTTATGGTTTTGAAACACTTGAGAACAGTACTTCAAATGCTAAGACATTTAAGCCTATTTAAAAGAATCAGGCGATTAACAGTATTGAAAGCTGCACTTGGATCCAGAAGAACTTATATTGAGATCTGACGTTAATCCAAAGCACACCTGATATCGTTACCGATCTTTAACAGGGCTGTCTCTGTTTTGTGGTTAATTCTAAAACCAGACTGGTTTATCTCAAAAATCTTGTTTTGTAATAGATACTCATTCAGCTAAAGAAAAACATGTTTTTCTAAAATAATGCTTAAAAAGGGCAAGTTGGACACTGATCTGTAGTTATTGAAAACCGTCAGATCTACAGTGCCTTGCAAAAGTATTCGGCCCCCTTGAACTTTTTTCGCCACATTTCAGGCTTCAAACATAAATATAACAACTGTAATTCTTTGTGAAGCATCAACAAGTGGGACACAGTCATGAATTCAATATTCAGCCCCCTTAAATTAATATTTTGTAGCACCACCTTTTGCTGTGACTACAGCTGTAAGTCACTTGGGGTATTTTTATATCAGTTTTGCACATCGAAAAACTGAAATTTTCGCCCATTCCTCCTTACTAAACAGCTGGAGCTCAGAGAGGTTGAATGCAGAGCGTTTGTGAACAGCAGTTTTTAGCTCTTTGAACAGATTCTCAATTGGATTCAGGTCTGGACTTTAACTTGGGCATTCTAACACCTGGATATGTTTATTTTTGAACCTTTCCATTGTAGATTTTGCTTTATGTTTTGGATCGTTGTCTTGTTGGAAGACAAATCTCCGTCCCAGTCTCAGGTCTTTTGCTGATTCCATCAGGTTTTCTTCTAGAATGCTCCTGTATTTGGCTCCATCCATCTTCCCATCAATTTTAACCATCTTCCCTGCCCCTGCTGAAGAAAAGCGGGCCCAAACCATGATGCTGCCACCACCATGTTTGCCAATGGGGATGGTGTGTTCAGGGTGATGAGCTGTTTTGCTTTTACGCCAGACATAATGTTTTGCATTGTTGCCAATTAGTTGGACTTTGGTTTTGTCTGACCAGAGCAGCTTCTTCCACATGTTTGGTGTGTCTTCCAGGTGGCTTGTGGCAAACTTCAAACTACTCTTTTTATGGATGCCTGTAATAAATGGCTTTCTTCTTGCCACTCTTCCATAAAGGCCTGATTTGTGCAGTATACGACTGATTGTTGTCCTATAGACAGACTCTCGCACCTCAGCTGTAGATCGCTGCAGTTCATCCAGAGTAATCATGGACCTCTTAAGCTGCATCTCTGATCAGTGTCTCCTTGTCAGAGCTGAAAGTTTAGACGGATGGCCCGGTCTTTGTATATTTGCAGTGGTCTGATACCCCTTCCATTTCAATATTATCGCTTGCCCAATGCTCCTTGGGATGTTTAAAGCTTGGGAATTTTTTTGTATCCAAAACCAGCTTTAAACTTCTCCACAACAACTTCTCGGACTTGCCTGGTGTTTTCCTTGTTCTTCGTGATGCTCTCTGTGATTAAACGAACCTCTAAAACTATCAGAGCAGGTGCATTAATATTGTCCTTCGATTAAATCGATTAATTGTCCGGCCCTTAGATGATAGAAAGTGGAATTGACATGTGGTTAGCAGCGGCTGGGAGGGCCTTGGGTTTCATCAGAAATGAAGATAGGGTCTGTAAAATGACAAATCAGGACATCTCTGCAAGGACTGCTGCCTCATGTGCCCAGCTCTCAATGAGTGGGAGAATATGGGTGCTTGGAATTAGATTCACTACTATTTAATAAATTTGATTAGCCACCTGTTAAAAAATATAGTTTTGTACATAGGCTGCACGGTGGCACAATGGTTAGCGCTCTTGCCTCACAGCAAGAAGGTTCCCGGTTCAAGTCCCAGCGGGGGGCTTGAAATAGTATCACCAATGGGGGATCTTTCTGTGTGGAGTTTGCATGTTCTCCTCGTGCATAGGTGGGTATTCTCCGGGGACTCCGGCTTCCTCCTACCATCCAAAATATGCTTCGTAGGTTAATTGGTCACTCTAAATTCCACCCTAGGTGTGGATATGAGTGCGCATGGGTGTGTGATTGTGGCCCCTGCGACAGACTGGCGACCAGTCCGGGGGTGTCCCCTGCCTTCGCCCATGAGTGGCCGGGTTAGGCTCTGGTAGCCCCGTGACCCCGAAAGGGATAAAGCGGTTTAGAAAATGAATGAATTGATAGTTTTGTGCAATGCTTCTAAGTTCAGTTTTGCTCAATTGTTTCTCTCTTACTTTAGGAAATGCATAGTCTTTGTCTAACTACAGAATAAAGTATTTCTTTTTTATGTTAATTTGCTGTTTTCTTATTTGTTCTTAACTTTGCAGACTTTGGATCTGACAACACAGATGGAGTGGAGCAGTGTCAACAATTAGAATGCCTTGATTTGCAAAGTGCTGAATACCCCAGCGAACAGATCAACTACAATTTGCAGGAGCACAACTATGTTGTTCCAAGTAACACAACATTAAAGACACTTAGGGATGTCAAACAGGAGGTCAGACAATTTAATATTTTTAGTATATTTTTATTTTATACCATATAATTTTCAACTCCTATAAAAGTGTCATCCACCTTGCAGGAATCATGCGATTCCCCTGTACAGTCTTACTTGAAGCAAGAGGACTTTGAGCTTGCTGTGATCTCTGGAGAAAAGCATTGTGATGCAGGTGATTATTTTAAATTCATAATTTTTTGACAAATTGAGTTTTATCTTATCAAAGACAAATGTTCTTTTCCCATTGTGTCTTTATTTTGCCCAGGTTCAAAAGAGACTCTTATCTATGAAGCTGAACATAGAGCTTCTACAACTGTGCAAACCCAAACAAAAAATAAACTTGATGTACTGGAACCCCATAATCAGCCATATAACCTCCAGAATTCTATCGTTATTTCACTTAAAGATGTCTTCAGAGGTGACATTAAAGAAGAGACTGAAAATGAAGGCGAAATCATGGAAAGAGAGACAGGGGAACAGCTGTCAACATCTGAAAAACTTCATATTGTCCTTCAAGAAAGTCACCAGACCAATGAAATTCCTATAAAGAAGTCAGCTGTAGTTTTGTTGAAACAACATGATAAGCAGAATTACACAAAGGGTGAGTCAGCCCATTCAACTAAGTCAGTAGTCAACAAAGAAGTGGAGGAGAAAGGGCCTGAAGACTGTTTAGCACAGACAAGTTGCAAACCCGTTTTGACTGTTCGTGGTAAAAGAGGTCGGCCACCAAAGAAAAGAAAACAAAATGAAAAGGCTGAATCGATCTCATCCAAAGGCCTGCCAGTTCAATCGGGCTTAGAGGAACCATTAGTCGAAGAGAAGGAAACTAAGGGATTAACCTTGGTTTCTACAGAAGATGGTGTTACATCACAGTCTTCAGAAATCCTTCAAACTGAGCTTCAGCCACCACAAGATGATTCCAACACTTTAGTCAAAAGCAATAAAAGCACTGAAGTCTGTTCTTTACCAGTTTCTGTTGAATGCAAGGGTAATGGTCCTGCCTCTAAAAAGCACAATGTCGCTGAATCTAAAAAGGCTTCAGTAAAAGAGACAACTCTTATAATCGGTGGAATTTCATCCACCTTAGAAACCTCTAATACTCCACTGACTGAGTCATTACCTGTGACAACCATTGCCCACAAAGAGTGTGACACTGCTGTAAGTCTCCAGGATGCAATCTTACTTGTTGAAGCCATGAATCAGTCAACTGTAGAAAGCACAGTCTCCCAATCTCAGAACTTGGCTCAATCACAGAACCCCTGTTCTGGCGTCAAGTGTACTGTAAATACTGTTTCGCAGATGGGACCAAAAATAAGCTTGCAACCTGTAAAAACAGCAATGACAGCTGATGCTTCTACTATTGAAAGTGCAAAAACCTCCTCAAGGTCTATTATCCCCAAGATAATTATAGTACCAAAACGAAATCAAACATCTGCTTGTGATGGTGTTCCTGCCGTGACAGTATTATCACAGAAGCCACTAACTCAAACCCATGCTACATCACAAACTCCTATTCAACCTTTAACATCAGTACAACAGAAGAGAAAAACTAGAATCATACTTGTGCCGAGAATGAACCGTGAATCAGCTTCCAAAAGAACAACTGGAGTGTGTCCTTTAAAACTTTCTTCTTTTACCATGACAGAGAAGCAGAATAACTTGCCTCAAAATTCTACATATGTGGATTTACCTCTTTTACCCCCTTCCACCTCCCAAGTTAAGAAAAATATCAAAGTTTGCTACAAACAAATATTTCCAGATGTGCATTTGCTGACAAAAACTGTTTCAAACCATCAGCACTTGGAGACTTCACAACAAAAAAAGATTGCTGTTGAAAGTCAAGCGGCACCTGACAAACTCAAGTCATTGGAGAATCCTGAATTAGTTGTTCAATCCAAATCATCAAAGATTACAGAATCAGTAGGTCAGTGTGAGACATTAGATATGCCTGAGTCATTGGAGATGTCAGAGTCAGGAGTTCAATCTGATACGCTTATTTCATTGGAGAGTCCAGAGTCATTAGCTCAGTCCAAGTCACTGGAGATGACCAAATCTTTGGAGAAATCACAGCAACTTGAGAAGCAGGAATTTGTTGATAAACCAGAGTTATCTGAGAAGCTCCAGTCAATGGTTTTCAAAGAAAAGCAGAATACTGAAGGAACAACAACTGTGCCAATAGCTTTATCAATGCAGTTCAGCACAAAATCACAGAAGGCAAAGCTGTCCTGTACAGATAAAAGGACTGTGGTTGAACAAGTGGATACAACTGACAGCAGTGACTCTTCCAAGCAGACCATTTCTCCTTCCAAAGTAGCTAACATTTCTACAGAAACATGCTCACGTTTAGAAAAGTCAGCTGAACTACCGGGATCTGTGGCTACAACATTGTCTGTTCCCACTAAGCAAAATCTATTACCAGTGGTTCGATTAGCTAGACTGCCTTTTTTTGTTTCAACCAAAGAGACCGTCTTAGTCTCAAGATTATCATCAAACAGATACGTAATGGACAGGATGGGCAAAGTAGGACAAGGAACTGGGAAGAAGAATTCTGGCATTTCCATTTCAACTGCTACTCAAAAAGCTCACAACTTGAACAAGTCAAAAGTGTCATTTAAAACATCCACCACAAGAGAAGCACCCATCACCATTGATGTGGAGCAGGCTGATCCTTTCTCTTTGTCAAAAAAAGGCTCAGTAAAGTTATCTGTAGCCTGCAACAGGATAGACTCTTCACAAAAACCTGATATGATGAGAAAACAACCATCAAAAAGACAAGCTTGCCACCTGCAGCCAACTTCCATTACATCCAAGGAGGCAGTTGCATCTGACCTACAGGCAACGGATGCAATGTTCCCGACACCGCTGTCAATGTCACCAGCGACCGATCCTGGAGAGGTAAACATCTTTTATCTGTCTCTATGCACTGTGTATGTGTTTTAAGTAGTTACTGTAAAGGTGTTTGTTCTGTATTTTACAGTCACGCACAAGCAATGCTGATGGTGCCAGAAAGAGCAGAAGTGGCATGGAGAAATCCCTGCAAAAATGCACTATATTTGCCCGCCTTCAGAATCATCTGAAAGCTCATATGGAGTCAAAAACTGCTACAAAAGCACCACCATCTGACTCAAAGACTACCTCTAATAACTCAAAGAAACTCAGGTTGGAAAATGAGAGTGTTTGTTATGAAACCACCAGTTCAGGGCTTGATTGCTCTTCTAAACCAGATGTATTCAAAAGCATTGCTTGCCCAGAGAAAAAGACTGATTGCCAATTTTCTGTTGACTCCAGATCTGTAATGATTAAAGATGCACAGTGTGAACCAGGTTTGTGCCATCATAGATCCGGTCCAACAAGTGACTGTAGTACAGGGATTTTTAAATCTAATTTAGATAAAAATAGTACAGTCTCAAACAATGTAAAATATAAGCCTGATGGTCAGAGAATGACTGAATCCACCAAAGCAAAATCAACTCAAAAACCTCTGGAATCAGTGTCTTTGACTACAAGACACTCTGTTTTAGGTGGAGACAGTCCAAGTTCAGAATTTGGGAAATCTAAGAGTCTTGTCTCTATGGGAAATGAACCAAATCGTAAGACAGTGAAAAAAGCTTCAGCCATTCAAAATACAAGACTACAGAGTCCCAGAAAGTCAGCTGGAGAACAAATCAATTCTCCAAACAAATCATCTCCAACTTATGATAAAAATTTTATTGTGAATGAAAGTTTTTCAACATTTAATAGTTTTAATCAAGGCAGTCACAGTGGTAAACTGACTACAGAAGAATCTGCTATTAATTTAAATAAGTCTAGAATGAAATACAAAACCACTTCTAAAGTTTTAAATGGAAAAGAAGCAAAAGTTAAGAATAAAGCGAAATATAATCCAACACGACAGTTGACAGATGGCCAAAATGGTTCTACAGTTGTAAAGAAATGCATTGGGAAAGTGTGGTATCCTCCCACCTTACCACCCAATGAAAAGCCTTCAACAGAGATAAAGAAACCTCCACGTAAAAACGTGCAAGACCAAATACCCTTTGAACCATTCAATAAAGCCCCCATTGTATCACCATTGCAGCCCTTGGCTGTAATTGGTAAATTTTTGCTGAGAAACCAGTGTGGGGTTTGTGGTCGTGTCTTCGGCAGCAGTGCTGCTTTAGAGAGCCATGTCAGCCTCCATAAATTAAATCAACCTTTTTCATGCTCACTTTGTGGTAAAAGTTTCTCCGACTCTGCTAGTTTGAAACGGCACGGTCGTGTACACCGCAATGGTAGGATCCATGTCTGTCATCAATGCGGGAAGGGGTTTGTCTACAAGTTTGGGCTCTCTAAACACCTTGAAATGGTTCACGAAAAAATAAAGCGCTACATATGCCAGACATGTAATAAAAAGTTCTTTACTAAACGAGACGTAGAAATTCACATTCGAATTCACACGGGAGAAACGCCCTTCCATTGTCACCTCTGCGAAAGACAGTTCACATCACAGGTAAAACTGAATGTGCACCTGCGCTGGCATAACGGGGAGAAGAGACACTGGTGTTCGTACTGTGATAAAGGGTTTTTAGACTACAACAACCTGAAAAGACACAAATATATTCACACAGGAGAGAGACCATGTTCCTGTCCGTACTGCCCCAAAAGATTCACACAGATCGGTCACGTCAGGAAACATGTTAGGAATGTACATAAAAAAATATTTTGAGTCATCTTGTTTCCTTGTATTTGTGGCATAGGATTTACAAGTTATTTTTAGTGTGTTGTTTTTTTAACTAAAACCTTAACTATAGTTTTTTTATGAGTGTGCCTACTTATAAGTCTTTTTAAATGTTTTATTACAATTTAACAGTTTTCTGTATTAATGTTTAGATGTGCATGAATATTGATTCAACAGTAAAAAAAAAACACTTAAAGCGAAAATAAGGTTCTCTGAAATGTTTTTAATCATGTAACTACAGATGGGCTTTTTCAATAGTAATGTGAAATATATGAGTGATTTGCTAAAATGCTTTACAAATTGTGCACTTCCACTATAAACTTGACATGGTTCCCAGTTTTTAGATATCAAAGAAATGGAGGACTTCTGTGTAAGCAGTAAAAAGATATAGGAAAAGTGTTGGATTTTGAACTGTTTTTAACTTATTTGGGTTGCAATTTGTGTTCCTTTACTAACATTGGAAAAATGTTTTTGTCAATAGCTAGAATTTAATTATGTCATTTGATGTGTAGCTATGCATGGTTTCAAGTATAATGGAACTTGTATGAACAATTTTGAAATCGGTCATTTCTAAAGTTGGTTTCCATGACGTGTTAGAAAGAGGAATTGTGCTCCTTATGTAAAATTTTGTGTGATAAGATTTTTAAAATTCTCGACAAAATGGGACATGGTTCTTTTTTTTGTTGTTTTTAGTTTTTTCTTAAATCCTTTTGGTCTTAAAGTAGATTTATATTGTTCATAACAAACTTTATTATTTACATTGTACATTTAATTGTTTATTCTTTGCTCAGGGAAGAGAATAAATGTTTTTAAAAAGAATGTCACGTTGACTTGTTTTTCCTAAAATTTGTAATCTTTTTATTCTTATCTTTAGTCTTTTAATATGCCAATAATTATACTTTACCTTTATTTACTGAACATTTTTTTACTTTAAAGCGGTTGTAATACCTGAACTATAAATTAATATCTGACCTGGACGGCATTTGCACTTGTGAAAGTAATTTCCCGAGATTAAGCCATAGATAATGTCAGTCTTTAAATAGACTTTACACTCTTGCTGTTGAACTGTTTTGATGAAAACCTGTTTTTTTTTTTCTCCTTTAAATAGTACATGGTAATTGTGAGTAAATAATTCGTCTTTCAGAGGGGCTGCTTTGCCTTATGAGAGTTTACTGTTTTATTGCCACATTGTATGCAATAGCAAAACAAATAATGTGGATTATTAAAGACATTTGCTGCCGTAAATCATGAAATCTCATCCCATTATGCCTATCTTGTCAAAAAGATGAATTCCATCCAAGTGAGAGGTTAATTTTAACGTGTTGAGCCTCGGTTTTAAAAAAATAACTCTTTATCTATCCATCCATCCATACATACCTACATCCATACAGTGGGAAAAGAAAAGTATTCAGACCACATTACATTTGTCACTCATTGTCATATTGCGGCCATTTGCTAAAATCATTAAAGTTCATTTTTTTCCTCATTAAGGTGCACAGACAAAAAAAAAAAAAAAAACAATTTTTGACATTTCTGCAGATTTATAAAAACAAACAACCTGAAATGTCCCATGGAGAGGATCCCTAAATCCAGATGTGAAAAACTTGTATCTTTCCCAAAAAGACACATGGCTGTATTAGATCAAAATGATGCTGCCACTAAATACTGAGCAAAGGGTTTGAATATTTAGGATCATGTGATATTTCAGTTTTTCTTTTTTTTAAATATATTGTATATATTTATATATTAAATGTCATTAAAAGAACAGTACCTTTACCAAAGACAAGTTTTAATCTTTAAAGACATTAAACTGATGAATTCTGCTTAATGAACTGAATTTAACAGAGGTCGTCTCAAGATGCTACACAGAATCAAAACATCAATCTTTATTTTTAAAAGGGATGAAAGCGTGTTTGTGCATTAGTAAAGTATTGTGGAATAAAACTATCAACTATAACTATCAAAGCTATGCTGGTAAGATCTGGTGAGAAGAATTCCCAACTTTTTTTTTTTTTTACTCTGATCAGTTTCACTTTCACCCATTTAATTTTATGATCACATTATTAAAAGAAAATAATCACCAGTACAGTTTCAAAGGTTAATATCACTTAAAAATATTCCAAAAGGTGTGATAAATCTGCATGTTGATCTTTAAAGCAGTAAAAAGCCTTCGGCTGCTACCAAGCCACGTTGCTCATTGGCCCCTTTTGAGTTCTCCAACAGGTGGTCGGCCCACTGGAGAGTGATCCCATGTCATTCCTGAACCTGACTGGGGCCCGTGGGAGGAGCCCCGGTCACCGGGCACCTGCAAGCCCCAACCCCAGGCCTGGCTACATAGTGGGGCCTCGATGATGCCAATCTGGTTCTAAACCTGAAATCAGAATCTGGTTCAGGGTTCTGAACCGCTCTTTTCTGACTTGTCACCCAGGGCCTGTCTGCCATGGGAGACCCTGCCAGGGGCAAAAGTGCCAGCAGCTTAGCTGCTGGGATCACTCAGGTTCTCAAACCTCTCCACTGATTTAATTTGTTTTCAGTTTCTAGTTTACACATTCTTGCACTCATTCTTATATTCTGCTTTGGCCTATGGGTTATTTGGGTCAGGGATCCGATTATTGGTCAGTTGTTACTGCACTATGTCTCATTTTTTGCTATTTGGAGTTGTTCTACAAAATCTACAAAACATGAAAAAAGACAAAGAAATGTTTATATTTTTTAATGAATATCAAACTTGGGATATTTAGTCTTGAAGTGATTGGTTAAAAAGAAAAATAACAAAAAAGAAGATGATTAAATACACACATATTTTTACATGCACATGTCCATACATACATGTGTGTGTACACACATACTGTGCATAACCACATTTATACAAACACATGTAATACATGCCATTATAATTGATGTTAATAATAAATAGAAATACATGCATGTTTAAATACAGCACCTGATCCATTAAATTCATTGAACACTAAGTGTGTCTTATAGAGTTTAATTACTTGCTTGAATGGGAGTGGGGAGAAGTGAACATTTGTGATAAATTTTACTTTGTCAATACCACAGAGAATCTGTTACAGAAAAAAATGCATTCAAAGTGTGTATTCCAGCAAATCCAAACAGGTCAAGGTTTCACTGTGAATATTGAGACCAGCAGGCAAAGCCACAGCAGCAGTGGCAGAGAAAGAGCAGAAGGGCTACCAGAGCGAACGATAGAATGGTAGCACCTTCCTACATTTCCAACTTTATCTACAGCGACAAACTCCACAATCTGCGAGCAGCAGGAGGCGCTGTAGAATGCGTGGACAACTGGATCAGTCAGTGTCGTGTGCGAGAGGTTTCCATTACCCTGACGCAGGGAAATGCTTTCGATTCCCGTGCCATTGTCATCATTGAGGTTAGCTGAGAGCTCCCACCGATGAGGCCCACACAGATACACATTCTCCGGGCAATCGTCAGCCACAACCGTGATGTCTTTACATTGTGGAGGGAAAAAATCTGTAATCTGGAAAAAGAAAGAACAAAATTAACTGTTAATTTTGCTCACTGGATCTGTTAATACAGTATATAGAAAGCAACGTTTAACCTTGACCTGCTTTCAAAAGTCTTAATGAAGTTCCAAAGGTTTTGTTTTTTTATGTAGGGCACAGGTGTAGATGAAATTAGGTAAGAAGGGTTTAAAAGATGTTTTAAGCATAAAGCTCAATTACCTTTGTGACGACAGACAGCCTCAGAACGACATAATTGGAGTCAGTACCACTGGAGGACTTTGCATCAATAGTGAGAGTTACATCAGTGCCTGACTCTGTGTCGGCAGGTGGCGTAACAGTCAGTGTAGCATTTGTGTATTCTCCGGTTGTTAGAGTTAGTCTATTGAAACAAAGAAAAAAAAAATCACTGAATATGCACCTTTTCAGTGGGATGTGGGGAAGTTTACAAAAACCTTTGCTTTAGGATGAATAGCCCTTTCTTAAGCTCATTTTTTATAATTCCCTGGTCGTGGGTTTAATAAAGTTCTATTTAAAGTTTTATCTATGACTGTCATGATTCACTTTGCATTAAGTGACACTTTTACTCCTAAATGGCAAAGCAAGATTTAAACAAACATTAGAAACAGGGTTGGTATGGTCATGAAAACCCTGAAAAAGTTTTGCAAATTGAAAATGCAATTTCAAAGTCCTTGAAAAGTTTGTGAAAAAATGTACATTTCTGTAAAGTATTGGAAAAGTCATGAAATGTAATACTATGGATGCAAAAAACATTAGAAAAATAGTTTAACATGAGAATAAACTTTAAAATGTGCCAGAAACTTGGAGATGGGAGTTTATGTTGACGTAAAGCAGGTCGAGTTTTCATCAGTTAGCCCATGGCGCTTTCAACTTGCTATCAGACATGGGTTTTCAAATGCTACAAAACACCAGGAAGAGTAGCTTCAACAGTGAGTGGCTTTTCGAGAAGCGGTATCAACTTTGGCTACTGAAAGATCTTACCAGAAACATGAAAAATTCAGACTTTGCTCTGTCCTTCGATATTAGCAGCATGAGAGGGAAGAAACGCTGCAGAGGTCAGTCAATCAGCACATTTTTAAAAACATGTAGTGATAGCGCTACTATGGAATGCTTGTTGCGTTCAATAAAAAAAAAGTGACGACTCGCACGTAATTTTCTAAATATGTGGTTATTGCTGAACTTTTTTCTTGGCCGCAGAAGGGTTAAGATTAAGACTTCTGTTCCTGAGTGCAGTTGAGTCTGGAGCTCACTGGTCCCCAAGGGGATGAGTCAACACATTTCACACACCTAAGAGCGTGACAGCTAACAGGACTTTAAATACATGCAACCAACAACAACATTTGACCTTGGACGCACTTAAAACACATGCAGGCAATGCAGTAATGTGCATCTTCGCCACATGTAAAATATGAATATCCGTTACTTTTTGTGTTTGATCGCACAGTGATATGTGTGAATATCATCAGCCAAAACAATAAAAAAAACTGGTGATCTTCATTTCAATGTTTTTGTGATTTTCATTCTATTTTTAAGAACTCCAAATGGAAACAATAAGATGAGGAACAAATAGAAGTTGAAAAGTCACAATGTGTTCGTATCACAAACATAATTCTTTTCATGTGCTCGTCACAATATTTCCAGTCTGTTTTGTTCTTCCTACTTTATTCACAAACATTAAAGAGCAAAACATTGGGGAAGGGTTAAATATTGACCAGTATGAACTGTTTTTTTTTTTTTTCGTGAGTCAATCCTGACGACAATATTTGGCACAAAGCAGCAAAGTCTGTGGGTGACTTGCCGGATGCTTATGTTGTGGGTGGGGTCAATTTTGTCAAGTTCCCTATATTTTTTTCTAATATTCACAATTATTATTTTTCTGAATTTCCCATGTTTTTTCCTTGATTTCGCTATAATTTTATTCTGAATTAGGTTATCAAGTCAAACTTTATTTGTAAAGAACTTGTCCAACTCCTGTTACTCAAAGTGCTTTACAAAAAACAAAACTGAATTTTAACAAACCAAAAAGACCAAAACATTGCACAAAAAAAATATATGTATATATGCTTTGTACTGAAGTGGCGAAACAATATTCTGGGGACCTGTCCACGTCAATGACCCCCACTCATTTTGACAGAATTTGCCACCACTGGACCTCTCATATCTAAGCAAAGAGACCCTGGAGATCCCACTGCAGCGACCCCATTCACTGAGAAGGCTCAATCACTGATGTGGAGGATCCCTCTAAGGAAAACAGTGGAGTTAAAACTAAAATGTAAAAGGAATTAAAAAAAAAACCTAAATAGATATATAAATCAGTAGGAGTGAATACAAAAATCAAATGAGTAAAAATGTAAATTAAGTTCCTAAATTGAAATAAAAGCCAGATTAAAAAGGTAGATCTTGATCCTTTCTTTAACAACAGTTTCTGCAGCTCTCTGGGAGGCTGTTCCACGGATGAGGTTCATAAAAACAGAATGAGGTCTTGTCTTATAATTTAGTTCTGACTTTATGAGAAACTAAAAGGCCTGTACCAGAGGACCTCAGTATCTGCAAGGGCTCATTTTTTAAAATCATATCAGATAGATATGACGACCCAAGATTATAAAAACATTTATTAACCAGTAAAAGAACTTTAAAATCAATCCTGATATGCACAGGAACCCAACGGGTGTAGTGTGTTCCCGGTCCCTGGTCTTCGTCAGCACACGCGCGGCTGAGTTCTGCAATAGTTAAAGGTTTGATACCCTTCTTATAAAGTAAAAGTTGGAAGTCTGTTAAAAACCCAATTAAGCCACTTTTTTGTTGTCGTTCAGGAAAATCAGTGAAAGGTTATAGAAATGTTATGGAAAATTCATGGAAGACCATTGCTAAAAAAGTGTATGAACCCCAGGAACCATTTTTAAAGCAGTTTTCCACACTAGATTTTATCTCAAATCTTTTTCGCTCTATTAATGGGGGCAAAAACCATTTGACCACTTCATGTTTGGCTTTCCGTGCAGCTGCTACATCTCCTTGAGATTAAAAATAGATTAGACATAATATCTCTTCTTCTAAATTACTGTTGTTGGTCAGTTAAAATAAGGTCTTTTATACAGGTGGTGATGCCCATATAAGGTCATCACTTTCTAGATGCTCTGTGTTTGGAAAAACTTGCATTGCTTTTGTCTTCAATAATAATTTCACTACAGTACAATATAGTATGATATCACTTCTGTGTTCATAAAACTCATTGACTGTATAAGAGACCTGGACCGAGCAAGTGTGACACCACCCAATGAAAACACCATACGTCCAACTCCAACCAAATAAAGTTGATAAACTCAGTATTTTTCTGCATTACAGACACTGCCATTTGGAACCAGACGAGGTCAGTAAGCAGTGATTGGTCCAAGCCGGTCTGAATCAACAGTTCCATGAAAACTACTGTCTCCAATCAGGAGTGAGCTTGTTGAAAGTCCACATCCCTTCCACTGACAGCGAGCTCGGGAGATTCTGTCAATCAAATGTTTCAAATGTCCGATGTGGGGGCCAGCACTACACCACATGCTTTTATTGAGGCTTGTGATTGGCCAGTTTATAACTTGAACAAATTATAATAAAAGACATATGGAAAAAAAAAATAGGATCAGCAAGAATATGTAAAAAAAAAAAAAAAAAAAAAGGCACCAGAGCAAAAATGGTTATTCTGACGAATAGAATGACTGAGGAAGAACTGTTTATTTCTCTATAGAAGTCTATGGGATTTTGGTCAGCAGGTACTTCCTATTTGGAACAGGAGGGGAAGGGGTCACTCATTCCAGTTCAATGGTAATACTATGGTTGACTTTTAGTAGCTTAATTAAAAACGGGAAAACTATTTGATAGATCACGATGGGCAAAAGAAGGACATTGGTTCCATTTACACAATAAAAACCCAGTCGCCTGCATATTCAGGCCACTGTTTGTATTAAGTTGCTAACACACTCTGCACTTTAGGGTGTTGTTTTATTTAAACAGGTTATTTAATTTGTGACTTTAGATGTTATGTTAGATGGAACAATAAAGTGAAGTTAAATCTGTACTCTGCCAAGTACACGTACTTGGCAGAGTACTATGTTCCTAGGAGCAAAGAACGAAATAAATAAATTAGTTTTAACCATATGGGAACACATCTCACCTGTCTGGGAAGGTCATTGGAAAGTTCCTGTCATTTTTTACATTTATGGTATACAGACCACCAGCACCCTGAGTTATAACACTGAAGGGGAGCATAAAATCTTTTCCTGGCTCCACACTGCTGTCCACCACAGCCTGCATAAGAGGATGGAGATGAAATGAAAGTTTAAATTTAAGAGTCTTGCAAGATTCTTACATTCAATTACATAATGGATTTACTGGGGCCAGCTTGTATTGGTTTCTCTGTTAAAATCTGTGTAGTAAAAAAGTGGACCAACCTGGATTTGAACTTTGGAGACAGACATTTGTGTGGTGGACTGTCTCTGGAAGTCACTCTTTGAAACTTTGTCCGTTCCTTTGAGAGTAATCACAAACTCCCCCTCTGGGACTGAATCAATGGTCACTAGGATCTCTCCGCTGCCCATGTCCTTCATTGTGCTGCTGGTTGTTGACTCTGGACCAGACACTACTACAAGGCCAACTTCTTTGACAGTCACTGAGGATGGACCGTTTCTACCAATCACTGACACCATCATTGTAGCAGGTTGTCCTGTTTTTCCAAAGAAAAAAAGCAAAACACCCGTTGGTGAGAGCTGTAATGTGCATCTAATTTTACTCTCAGCCTGTCCCAAAAGTATGGAAACTGTTTGAGGACAGTTTATATGATTAAGTCAGAGTTAACATTCATTTCAAACATCTGCGTGAAAATGTTTCTTTTTCACCACCATCCCTAACCTAACAAGAATGAAGGAACTTATTGGACATAGTGTCAAAATGTAAATGTAAATTAAAAATGAATAATGACATTAAACCTAAAATTGTTTTAAAGTAGTAACAGTACCTGCTTGTGGAAGCCCACTGAGGGGTGCATACCCTGGATGAGGTCCTGAGAAGCTTTCCACAAAGTCATAGATGAAGGTAACTGGGCTCTGACCTGGAAATGTAGGAACTTTTATATTAGTATTTCTTTTTTTTTACATACAATAACCATTCAGCAACATCATTAGTGGAAAGGTAAGTGTATTTCAAAGTATTTGTTGTATTTATTATGTAAAAAATGTGTTAAAACCAACTTAGAAATACAAACAAGCGCAGCTCTGGATGTTGGAGTTCTTCAGTAGTTTCCGTCCTGGCCGTGTAACTGTGGACCAGCTCTATGCCCTCTCTACATTGCTGGACGGTTCGTGGGAGTTTGCTCATCCTGTCCATAAGTGTTTTGTGGATTTGGTAAAGGTGTTCGAGTGTGTTCCCCGTGGTGTTCTGGAGGGTCCTCTGGGAGTATGGGATCCCGGGAGCCCTACTCAGATACAAATGGCTGAAATGAGCTTCCTCCGTAGGGTGGATGGATCAGCTTGGTCACCCGGGAGGAGCTTGGAGTAGAGCCGCTGCTCCTCCACATCGAGAGTTGAGGTGGCTCGGACATCTGGTCCGGATGCCTCCTGGACGGCTCCCTGGAAACATGTTCCGGGTACGTCCTACTGGGCGGAAGCCCCGGGGAATACCCAGGACATGCTGGAGAAACTACGTCTCTCGACTGGCCTTGGAACACCTCTGGATACCCCCAGAGGAGCTGAAGGAAGAGGCCGGGAAGAGGGAAGTCTGGGCATTTTTGCTTGGACTGCTGCCCCCGCGACCCGGTGAGCGACAGAAAATGAATGGAAATTTTGGACATTGTCTGATTTAGCTTAAGTTTATTCTAACATGGGTCTATTCACCATTATTAATAGGTTCCTTGCAATGTTTTGTGTCATGTAGACACAGCAACAGTTCATACCTTCACTTGGTTTTGTCTTTGGATTAAAACTATTCAAAGGTTGAGAGTTGTGCAGCAAAGAAAATGAAGAAGAATATAAGGAGCTGAAAGTGAACTGAAAATGAGTGGCACAAAAAAAACAAAGGAAGGAGGCCATGAAAAAGACCACATACTTTTAAGCAACACTGTATCTTGTTAAAAGATGAAAAAACAAAATTATGAAAAATAAATGTCGACCCCTGTTTCCCATGGTGTGCCAGTGAGAGGAACATGTTTTTTTTTTTTTAATGTTACTCAGAATAGTCACAATGTATTCACATTTGAAAAATGCAAAACTGTTCTCTGGAAACAGCAAAGGAATAATTTGTGTTACAGAAATTCAAGAAGGTATCTGTGCATGTCTTTGCATATTCATTCCACAAATATACAGAACCTCACCTGTGACTTTCAGTGTGAAAGGCTGACTGAATTTGATATTGATCATCCACTTTCCAGCCTGTTTATCAGGATGAAGACGAATTCTCCACAGGTTTCCAACAGTTTGTATGGTCCCAAGTTCACCACTGACCTCAGCTTGAGTCTGATTCAGACCTGGAATGTTTGCATATATGCAAAGTGTTCAGTGTGCATTCCATCATCCTGCTTTAAATAGATCAAGCTTGCAGTTACCGGCAGGGTTGGTTAGTGTAAAAGTAACGGATGTCCCTGTGACATAAATAGTGATGTTCTGTAGAGATTCATCCAGGGTAAAAGGGAACGTCTCCTGTGTTCCTGCATTTCTTGCACGCTGAAGAACTGTTACCTACGTGCAAAAGCAGAAAAATAAAATGGATGATGAACATTTGATTGTAATTTTCAGAGATGTTTGCAAGGCAGCATATTCTTACCAAGGCAGAAGTTGAAGTGTCAAGAATGATGTCTGTGGCCTGAGGCAGCTCCGCTTTTGACACGTGAATGGCCTGGCCTCCAGATGCCAATGCTAAATCTTTGTAATCTTCAAAGCTAGCAGCTCTAAGAGAACGTTTGTGCCTCCTGCCAGCTCCAGTCATAAAGAATGACACCTAATGAGAAGTATAAAAATGATTCTCATCTCTTTACTATGAAAGAACATTGGACATCTAGAGTTAGCTGGTATTTACTGTTGACTTGGTGCTTCTGATGAGGGCAACAATGGTGTCCTTTAGAGCTATGTCTTTTGCTGTAGCGTCAGTGAAGACATAGATTTGAGATGAAGACGGTGCACCAGTAAGGGCCAACTGCAAAAATGAAGGTTATATGAAGGAACATTATTTATTCTGGAAAAATGGCATTTATCTTTCATGTAAACGCAGTCACCATTCAGTGTTCTACCTGAAGTCCTGATAGACACATTTCTGGGTGATCTCCACCACCTGTTGCTGTCAGTTTAGAGATCTGAGCTTTCATCTTCTCAGGGTCTGTAGTTCTGATCATAGGTCCAAAACCTGAGTGCAGTGACAACAGGGGTTAACCTGAAGATCAAAGTTTTCTCCACAGAATTGATTTACCCTGGTAGTTTGTGAAAATGTCTTTAACCTACAAAGTACTTCCACACTCACATACTGGAAGACCAACAACATACTTGCTTTGTCAGTCATGCTTTGATGGATATACTATATATCCTATACAGGAGGTGTACCATCAGTTTTGTTCAAACCTTTCCTGACAAGATTTTTGAAACAAAAATCTTTCTTTAAAAAAATAAATCCAATATCTTTTCCTTATTGGCTTATTTCAAGTTTATTTTTTTTTAAATAAAATTTTACTCATATCAGTTTCAGGGTGTTGAAACACTGCTGTCCACAAATGTATGTGATTGCTCTTTGGTCCGATAATGATATTAAGATGGTTCAGTTGAAAGATTACTAATGTGGAGTGTTTCATACTTGGGTCATTGAAGGGCACAAGGATGTACTCCGAAGGCTCGTCTTGTGTCCCTTTTTTGCTGTCAATGATTTCGTAAACAACAGATCTGGCTGCATCAATGTCATCTGACATACTGCCGGTGGTGTCAATAACAAAACACAAGACAGATGCACGAGCAATCCCCATCATTCTGTGAAAAACAAAAAAAATGATTCCAAATTTCCTCTGTAAAATGAATGCCTCTGGACATTTTTGTCTCACTTATGAACAGGACTTAGAGTTTTCATGTTTTGTACCTCAAAAAGTCATTGTCCCCAACTGCCAAGCGGATGTCCTCACACAGCTGACTGCTGGCAGCAGTGGCTGCTTTCACAGCAGCATCATGGATGTTCTGGTTGTCTGACCGACGCTCGTCTTTGCTGATGCCGCCTCGTGGAATTACACTGCTGGTCATATCAGTCGGACCTCCATGACTGCATTTGCCTGCCAGAGCACAGAAATAAAAACCTCATGGTTTGACCTGTCATCCATACTGCTCTTAACATAACTTTCACAAGTATTTTAGGTGAAAAATGTTTGTATATCTGTTGCACTTTTGCAGATTTTTAAAAATTTTTTTTAATAAATTTCAGGCAATAAAGTTTTAGACAACAAAGTGTGTCAATTTGGGTTTTTTTGTACGATTTGTTTGAATTGTTTCAGACTGCATTATTTATCAAATCCAGCATTATATAAAATTACGTAAAATTAAATAATGTTGATTTTATTGGATGTTTCAACTCACAAAGACCTCTGAAGTCTGAGTCAGAGGAGGCTTTAGTTTTCAGAGATCTTGAAGCTATCCTAACTTTCATCACAAAACATTTTCTTACTCTGTTTAAAATGGTTTTGCACTGCTTTGAATTGGAGATAAGGTTTTATCATAGACAAAACACTTTTAGTCTACTTGCTTCATTGCTTGCTTTTTAATATAAAGATATATACATTTGGATTACAACTTGGGCAGTTTACAATTGCAACAGAAACAATCAAGGGATTGTTAAAATTTAAGGGACAACTAAATGTGATTTATCTTAAGGATATTTGGTGTCAGTTGGTTTTTGTATTGTCTTTATCACAATTATGTTCTTCAAAATCATCCGCAATAACTATGAGAGGCCGTAAAAGATGTAATTCATATTTTGTTGCACAAGCTCTATTTTAGTCATAAACACAAAGTATCAAACTTTTACACACATAGGCCAACTCAGAAGTCTTACACACATAACTAGCAACTTGCTAGCTTTTAATCAATTGTTATCTATAATTTCAGATTACTCGTTTTTTATTTTTCTAGAGACAAGCTATGTTTGAAGTCAGTTTCTTTAAAATTATTTTCTAAGGAGCAATTTCCTGACCACTTACTTGTGAATACAATATTTTTGCCAAAATATTATTAAGTTTATTACAAATGTTTTATCAGAAAAGAAAAATGTAACACTTGAGATTTTTTCGGAAAGTAGTCCAAAAGGTAAAGACATAAGGACAATCTAAAAAGACAAGTTTAAAGCTTACTGCATCTCCCTCAAAGAAAGAACAATTTCCATAGATATAAGGAAGAAAACAACAACAATCATCTTTTAATGGGTAATATTTACTTACAGTAATTAAAATAATTTCTTAAATGTTATTTTTAAAACGTATTTGTAAGGTGATAAACAGATTGCTTTTAATTGACTCAAAGCTGCAGGAACTTAAAGTTGATTTAGATTGTTAAGTTTTACAGAAAAGATTAAGTTTAAATCTGTGCCATGAAATGTTTGCTCATTTGACACAGAAGCATTAGAACATCTCTTTCATAGCTGCAAACACATAAAGGCTTCATGGTCCAATGTTTATTGTTGGGTGTGTTCTAAAGTTTTTAATAGTCTCGCTTTTTCTTTTACTGACATTTTCCACTTCATGGACAAGCTGGACTCAGAAGTTTCTGATCTGATCAATCTTGTCTTTATTTTGTGTAAATACTTATGCTATATGTTAATGGAAAAGAAAAACTTGTCCTTTGGAAACCATCTTTTTGCCATTACGTACCATTAGGCTTTGCAGAGGAGTGTATTCCCATGTAGCCCGACGTGAGTTTCTTCTCATTCAAGATGTTGGGGAGGACTGGATTGGGGCATGTTCCACTACTACAGTCACTACAGGTGGCAGTGTTCACATCTTTTCACACAAGTGCAGACCAAACAGAGAACAGTATGAGTTTGTTTTTCTCATAAAAGCTTTAAGTAGCATTCAAATATGCACTTATGTTGTTTTTCAAACAACTGGTTTGTCACAGTTTTTTAACACCTACGTTAACATACTGAATATATTGGATCAAAAAGCTACAGTTAAAAGTAGATTCTGTCATCTATTCTCAATGACAGAAACAACTTGCTTGGATTTTTGTATTGATTTTCTTGTGAATGTCAGTGTTTCACATTCTCACCTGCCAGGTTTTCCAAAGGGAGATCTGGACGTATAAGATTGATGTAAGGTTCTGTGTAGCCCAGCTCCATCCAATTACTGTGGCTGTAGAAATCCTAGAATTGAATAGAGATATTCACAGTGTGATAGGAAAAAAATCCTTGTATAATGCAACAAATGCACAAATGCAACCCAAATGCATGTTCATTCCTGCATATAAAGATGTTTGATACTGTGTGAAACTATCAGCTGTACATCAAATATTTTACCAACACATTTAAAATTGTTCAAAAAACGAACCCTATTCTTAATCCAGAAAAGCATTCTAATAATTAAAGTTGTTTTAAACGTATCCCCTCAATAGAATTTTGCAACATTGTTTGCATATCTGTTGTCTTAATGTGATATTGTGTAAAAACATCAAATTTTGTCAAAAAAATTGAGGAAAACTGTTATTATCTTTCTCAGCAAAAAGTATGCAGAATGACAGCAAAGGCTGTAAATGTTCTTGAAGGTACTGATGGCGCTGACTAAAACTTCAAAGTTCAGGCAACAATCCCTTTGTTTTCTGGGAGAGGCTGAAACAAGGAGTTATGATTCATCCTAAAAGAGACAAGTAATCAAAAACTGTAACAAACACTATCAACAAACCATTTTGCATGTGGACTGTAGGGAACAGGTTGAAGTAAAGGAAATTTCTAAAACCAGAATTAACCAAATAAAACAAACACATGGAGCCTGTGAAGAGAAACTGCAGCACTTCAAAAGAAAAAGAAAAGTAAAACAGAGAAAGGGTGTGTCCTCAGGAAAACATGGTGGTGGCTTCTGACGGCCAGGATGGATTTAATACACGTTCTGAAAATCCTGAGAGAACGCATCAGAACATGTATGTAACATGTAACATGTAAGTTTGGACAAGACTGGTGATTTTTGGCCCTAAGGAATGATCAGTAACCTACGATTTGATAGAGTTTGAGCTATCTCTGTTACAGCTTGGATTGTAATTAGGCAGAATTTGTGCAGAGATAGGTAAACTGTCTAAAAATATTTCAAAAACAAAATTGAGCATAAAAAAAGTCTCAGTAAATGTAAAAGTTAGTATTTGAACAAACCCAGAAGGAAAACATAAGTCCACTTGAGATCATTACTCAGTAACATTTTAGTCCAAGTCCATGTAAATAATTACCTGACTCCAGGTTTGAATTGTATTTGAGAAAAAAACAGTGTTCATCTCTCTAGAACACATTTACAATATTTAAGATTTAAAAAATAAAACGTAGCTCTATAGGCTACGGGGAAAAAAATCAGTTTAGAAATTAATTTATATTGTGGTCATCAAATTTTGGGAAATGTAAGCAATAAACATGTTTTTATTGTACTGCAAAGTATAAAGGTTGATGTATTTCTTAACTAAACTCCTACTGAGGATGTAAAGGTTGCAAACTAAACTGGATCAACATCCTTTCTTTCAATTTGCTGGCCTTTCATCTCCCTGTCTTCAGATTTCTCTAAGTTGTTGATCATTCGGATTCATTCCTCTCACCTGCAGAGTGTGAAGGATTCTCCCCAGTGTTTCCCTGGCAGCTTTAAAGTTCTCCCCACGAATGTTTGCCTTAATTGCTACCATTCCTTGCGTGATGAGGGCACGCCCTTCCAAGAAGGCTTCAGAATTGAAGTGATGTGGAGCGCTAGAAACAAACACACGCATAAATCCGTGAACATTTGAACATATCTAATCATATCTAGTTGGGTCCGATGAATTAACCTGTTGACAAAATCCCGATCTACCAGCCCATTCTGCATGTAGATTTCTTGAAGAGCTGAGTGGAACTTAGCACCTGACACCTCCCCTTTTGCTGTTGGACCCAGACAAGCTTTGACCAGCTCCTCTGGAGAGGAACCCTGGAAGAAAAAAGAGGCTAAAAAATTAGTCAAAGCTGCAGCGTTCAGGTAGAAGCCTGCCAGGTTTGTGGAAAAATAAAATAAAATACATCAAGAGAAGTAAAATTATTTTAAGTCAATTTAAGTTTTTTTTTTTTTTCACTTGATTTACTTTTCTTGAATTGATTTATTTATTTTTTCATTTAAATGGTTTTGTACATACTGGCTTGTCAAAAAAGCCTTACCAGTCTTACATTTGGTAAAGTTTATAAAAGTTTATTTGAGTTTGTTTGTATGAGTAATGTTTCTTGTAGTCATAAAGTGATTTTATGACAAAAGCACTTCTCGGACTGTCAGGCATCAAGTTTCCCTCTGATCCAACTCAATTTAAATCAAGAAACACTCAGACGTACAGTTTTAATCTTAGATTATTTTATACATCTTTCATCACGATAAATATGCTACAAGAACGTGTTAAAAATACCAAAAACTCAGTTTTCATTGGAGTGGATCTTTTAAAGAATGTGCTGGGGGGGGTTACATGGCCGATCACTGGAACTTTAAACTATATTCTTGATAAAGCTGTTTTTGAGAAGCAAAGGTGGGCACATATCCCTTGTTTTAGAAAACCCATACATGTATCAACTGTAAGAAACATTACTTCACAACAAGAACAACTACAAGAACGTTATCTGAATAAAGAAATTGTACTTGGCTTGTACATACAATTTTAAAAACTTTTTGTACTCATTATTTTTCCAGTACTTCTAAATAATACAAAAATGTTACAAAAAATCACACCATATCCTGATACACTGAAAAAGATATATTTGTGAAAAGACAAGTCAGTTTTTAAGATTCATGAATAAAGTTTCCATAGCTGGCTTTTCTTTTCTTATCCATGCTGTGTGACTGTTCTTAACTGGACCTGACGTCTCACCGTGGGGTTGAATTCATGACCAGCTTCCTCAGCCACAGCCCGACATGTCTCAGTCACTTTCTGCAGCAGAGCAGTTCCTGTAATGCTGACATGGGTGGAGGTCCCTCCCCCAATGGGAACAAAGGCCTGGGAGGGGGTCAGCACAGCCAAGACCAGCAGGACTACACCCAACAAGGAAGACATGTTTCCTCTGCAGAGACAACCAAATTAAAACCAAGTAAACTTTTAAACACAATGTAGAAGAAAATATTGTTTATCGTGTTTTTGTTTCACTGAGGTTGGTTGGTTTAGGCTCTTAAAAACCCGCTTCAATCATCTTTTGATTTATTGTATTTTAACTATGATTATGTCATTTTTAGCTAAATAAAAAAAAAAAAAAACCTGTTTCCTTTTTTAAAACATAAGTCCTACAGAGCAGCAGGAGTTCATTAGAAATTCACGTCTGAGTTGTTGGCGAGACTACTGGTGCAGATCAAGCCTACCTTCATCTCCCATCATCCATCTGTTTAAGCACTCTCCGGTTAGCTCGCAGTCCATCACACCCACAAGCTAGCATTAACGGTGCAACAAAAACATCTAGCTATCCAGCTAGACTAGCTAGACATTTATGATCCAGATTCCAGCTCAGACAAGAAAAATGAAGACTTCCATAGATCTATTTGTCTGCAAGTGGATGCATCAGAAAGGAGCGGAGCAGGAAGCTGGCTGCCTGCCCAGTGTCGGCTATATTCTACCTTAGAAATAAGCTTTTTTTTCCAAACTGCATATTTTTCTCTGTTCTTGATTCACCACTGTTTGAATAAAGAAATGCTCAAAAATGCCATTTTAAGCCAAACTTTCTTTATACGTGTCCTCCATCATGAGAAACATACCACAATAACATGTTAAAACTCTATAATACTCTAAAATACAATTTTAATCAGAGTGGCTCTTCAATGGGATGTAAGGGGATTACTCCCTGATGCAAAAAAGATTGACCTTTTCTATCGCTGCTTTAGCCAGCAATCAGAAAGGACTTTTATTTTTCATGTTTTTAAATTCCTCAGAGGGACACTCTGAAATCAGAAATTTGTAGCATTTTGTGAACAATATCTGTCACCAAAAATATCTGTCACTAAAAACTATTTCAAAAGAGACATTTGTGCTTTAAAAAAGGAATAAAAGGTTGATTTTGCAAAAAACAAAACAAATCCCTCCCGACTAAAACATAAATATGTTATCTCCAATTACATGTTATGTATATATTAAAAATACTATTGAAATGAACACGCATTGAAATTTTCCTTAAAGCGTAAACATTTTTTAAGTGAAATGTGACAAACACATCCCATGGGTGTAGAGCATTTTATGGTTAATTTTTCACGCAAATCAATAAGAAAACTCTATTATTGTAAATAAATATGTTTTTTTATATTTTTCCACAAAAATATTCCTACATGAGGAAAAAAAATGTTTAAAATGTCTTAATGAATTGTACATTTTAGCAGCTTTGTTATAAACATAATGTATTGAAAATGCTCACTTCTCATATTACATTAGAGGTTGGAATGAAAAAGTAACTTTTAAATGCAGATGAACCTGAATGGAAAATCCATCTTACCTTTGAATTCCTTGGGGTGATTAGCTCAATGACTCTTCAGTAAAAAGTGATGTCCCACCAAACCTTGTCTGAGACATAAATACAGCCGCTTGTTTGCAAAAAGGGTGGGAACTGGTTCCCGTGTGTCTACCTGCAATTAAATAACCCAGAAGTGTCTTTGAGGGGCTGGATATTCCCAACATCATATATCTGTAACTGCTCGAGGAAAATTTAGAAAAAAATAATCATGCTGGTTTATGAAGTCTCCATCTCAATATATTTTTAAAAACAAATTTAAAAAAAACACTTGAGTCCGTTTCCGGAATGATTCATTTCTTTCCCAGCTTTGCAGTAATAAATGGTACAGCTGATGGGGTTATAGTTCAAAGTTCTATGCAGCTGAGCAGTACAATGTTCATTTGTTACGAGACAGTTGACAGGGGATCATTTCATTGTAAAAGGTTTATCTCAGCCATTTTTGATGAGCGCTTAGTTCTATAGAATTATGCCGGAACTCATTGCTAACCCCTGTATCTTTTATCAGGATAGTGTTGCTCAACCAAAGCTGCTATCCTCTTACTGAAAACACCTTGGTCAGGGTGTGCAGTCACTTTCTGTACTAGAGTGCAAAAATCATTAGAACAATATCCAGTCCATGGAAAGGCACACCAACCAGCTAGGCTTAGAACAAGGACACAATGTACACCAAATCAACAGTCACATGATGAATCTAACCATGGTGTGTTTGGGTTTTCACTTACAAGAATTGTTCAGCGTTTTGAGAATTTAAAATCAGACTAAAGAACAAAACTCAAGTAAATGTAATAGAGATTGTTTATTTCAAGAAATAAAAACAAAAAAAGACAACAAAAAGCCGTTGATATACCAAACCCATTTAAGATTTTAAGTCATAAATTGATTAGAAAATGAATATAATAAAAAATCTGCTTGACATTAGAATTATTGAATCATAAACATACATACGGTATATCTTCTGACAGTAGCCCCGGCGTTTGTTCTAAAAATTAGGCTGCTGGCTTGGCGTTTACATGGAGTCTGGCATTTACTCCATCGCAGACAGAATGGTGACAGTTAAGTGGCTCATTTTGCGGTGAAATCCGCAGACAACACCAGATGAACATTTCAAGATGGATTGAAATGGTGAGTGTATTCTGTTCTGATTAGCACTGGCTCTGAACATTTCTTTCTCTTTGAAGCATCATCAATCTCCAGACCTTCCTGTCTCTGCTCAATAATTCATGTTCAAACCAGTTCTTCTTCGTCGGTTCACTATTTGCACCTCCACCAGCGAAACGTTCTTGTTGCTCCTTTTTCTGCAGCTGTCTTCTCAATATAACCCAACTGCTTGTGCCTTTCTCTGATACTTTTAGGATCCACTCCATATATTGGTACCCTTTGATTGATGGAAGAAAAAGTCGCAATGGTCACAGAAATAACTTGAATCTGACAAAAGTACAAATAAATGAAAATTCTATGAAATTTAGCCAATGAAGGTCAGGCATTGCTTTTCAGCCATGCTTCAATAGAATTATTTACATAAACAAAATCAATAAACAGACGTCACCGGGAACAGACAATAAAAAGGGATGGGTTGAGAAGATAAAAGAACTTTGCTAACTAAAGCAAATGTCATTGTGTCATCATATTCTGTAGTGTCACTTGCCAAACATGAACTTCTTGATCTTCCCAATCTTGTCCACTCACCTCTGACCTCTGCAACAGTTGAACACATGGAATCACATTGAATTGAACCTGTTTGTATTTGCTAGTTCGATTGACCCTGTTTTTTCACCAATGGAACATCACTGCTTTCATCTTTGACAACCAGCACTCTTCAGTTTCATGTTTCTGATTTGTCCTGAATCTGTTTCGAACCACATTTTCTCTTTATGTTCATGTTAGTTTTCAACCTGAATATATGCCTTCATGAATCCTAATTTTGATTATTGATGATTTATTTAGTGAAGCCCTGCAATGGTCTAGCAAACTGCCCAAGGTGCTCCCCACCTTCATCCAACAGTGGCTGGGTAGGTTGCAGCAACCTGGTGACCCTGAACAGAAAAAAAGTGGGTTTAGAAAATTCATGATTGGATATCAATGCATAAATAGAGGTAAATCCTGTTATAATCTGCAATCAGTTCACCTCAGCATCTTCATCATCATAAGCAGTGAGAAACGCTGAACTCTAAACAAAACAACTTTACAGTTAATCTGTAAGGTTAAGTTAACCTGTAAACTGTAAGTTAACCTGCAGGCAAGCGGACTCTGCTCCACCAACCACAATGTGGTTTGTGGTTTACTAGAAAAGGAAATCTGTTGCAATTATAAAGTTTACTAGGACAACTCACCAGAAGGAAACCATAAGAAGTAAATAATATATTAAATAAGAAGCATGTATGACTGGTTTAAACTTCCTCAGTATTTGGTTCACTCTTAAAATACCTCAAGTAACACAAAAGAGTAAAACCTTTAAACTTCACTCCTGGGTCCCTCATGACTTTTTTGCCGTCCAACTTGTCTAAAGCAGGAATGTCCAACCTTGATCTTTGGAACCAAGTGACTCCTGAGGGCGTCTTGCTGCTTGGCTATGACATCAGAACAATAAAACTTCTTAAAAAAATACTTCTGCACACTGCAGCCGGACCTTCTCAACAAAATTGTGAAAACTGCAGGGTAAAATATCCGCAGGACCAGGGTTGGGCAGCCCTGGTCTAAAAATATACACACTTAGAAATAAATAATTGAAAAACTGCCCATAACGGCCTCTTTGACCCAATATATTGTATATGATTACATTTCTTTTTGTGTCCTTCCAAATACAGGTTTGAGCGCCTCTGGCATGATGTCTTCATGAGTGTTACTGGTTTATATTACAATATCCCGCACTCTCTTGAGGACCAAGACTAGCTTAACATCATCCTTCACTTCATCAAAACATGACATCAAATCAGCTGTGGTAGTTGGACTTGACCCAGAATCCTGTTTCCGATCCAGGGGTAAATTTATGCTCTTAGATATCTGGTCATGTCTCAGTGATCCCTAATCTTTTCTTACATATAGCTTCACACTGTCCAGTATGTAGAGAACATAATTTAAGCTACATAAATACATACGGGAGGAGAGCGAGAGAGACTGATGGGAGGAAGAAAAAGTTCAAATCCTGCTGTTTTGTTCAAGGGACTTTTCATTATGTGTAAGGGAGTTACTGAACAGAATTTGAAATTCCAAGATTTTTACTGAAATGGGTTCAAAGTTTTAAATACAGAATATTATAAAATATGAATTTACGAATATTACAAAAAACTTGTTCTAAAAAAAGATATAAATGATACTGATTAAATACGTATTTTGTCATTCAGTCAGTAAAAAGACATTCAGAGCAACCAGACATCTTTAGATTAAAGAGAATAGTGGTTTTATCTGTGAACCATTGTCTTGATCCGCGAGTCAAGTCAGATCAACTTGGTGTCAGCAGTATATGCTGCACACCAAGTATTTTTCTTGAATAAACAATCGTATTTAGAAAATGTTTCACTACATCAAAACAGTCCTTGCTTTAAAACATTGAGGTATCCTCATTTAGAAAACAAAAAATTCAAACGAACAAGTGCTAGACCTTCTTGCCTAAACAATGTTAGAACTGAAAGTTCTAAAACTGAAACCAACAATAACAGTAAAAAATTGAGCATTGTTGGCAGGTGTCAGATTTTAGCATCTGCTCTACAACTTCCCAAAGCCTGAGATGACTGAACCGAGAGCCATCATCAACTCCTGGTAGAACATTGTGTAGGACCGGCAGTGGCCAGGAAGCTCCAATGTCTACAGGCAGGTGTGCGCGACTAGGTACCGTAGGTAGAGCGTACAACCTTAACGTAGAGGCAACTCAATTGCTGCTACCATCCAACCCAGAACTTCATGAGGCAACACAGAACCTCTGGTGAAGTAATGGAAGAGAACATTAGAAGTACTGTGCATCTGGAAAGTATTCACACCAACCCACTTCTACCAAGTTTTATTAAATAACAGCCTTATTTCAAAATGGATTAAATCTGTTTTCTTCCTGAAAAACACCCCATTGTGACAATGTTGAAAAAAGCTGTTCTGAAACTGTTGCAGATTTGTTAAAAATGAAAAATGATACGTACAGAAGTATTTTACAGCCTCTGCTGTGAAGCTCCAAAGTGAGCTGAGGTTTCTTCTGTTTCCACTGATGGCTCATCAGTTCACCATTCATCTCAAGGCTCTTGAGATGTTTCAGCTGCTTCATTGAAGACAACCTGTGGTAAACCCAGTGGATTGGACATGATTTGGAAAGGTACAACCCTATCTGCATGAGGTCCCAGGGTTGACAGTGCATGTCCAAGCACAAGCCAAGCATGACAGAAAAGGAATTGTTTGTAGACCGCCGTATGTCACAGGAAACGATCACTTCAGTTTGGTTTTCTACTGCTTTTGCTAACTGCAGTGAACTTGCAGGAAGATTTTCTTCAACCCTTCTTATCAGAAAACGCTCCTGTCGAGCTGTTAACTTGTTGTTGTTGCCTCAATCAGCTCTGCAGGAGGGAGTGGAGGAGCTGGACCTCTGCGAGAGCTGAAACTCAAAGAAATGCACACAGAGACACACATACGGCACACTAACAGGCAGACAAGACCAGGAGTTGTAACAGTAAAAGGTAAACCAACCAGACGTTGCAGTGGTGGATAAAGAACTGAGGAAAGCTGTTGTGATGGATGTGGCAGTACCAAGCGATGGCAACATCAAGAAGAAGGAACATGAGAAACTGAAGAAATACCAGGGACTCATAGAAGAACTGGAGAAAGCTTAAAAAGGTGAAGGTGACAGTGGTGCCCGTGGTGACTGGAGCACTCGGTGCTGTAACCCTCAAACTGGAGGGGTGGCTACAGCAGATGCCCAGAAAGACCTCAGACATATATGTATACATACATTGGGTCCGGAAAGTATTCAGATCCCAGTACATTTTTCACTCTTTGTTATATTGCAGCCATTTGCTAAAATCATTTAAGTTAATTTCTTCCTCATCAACGTACACAGAGCACCCCATATTGACAAAAAAACCAGCATATTTTGACATTTTTGCAGATTTATTAAAAAAGAAAAACTGAAATATCACATGGTCCTAAGTATTCAGAGCCTGCTGTGACATTCATATATTTAACTCAGGTGCTGTCCATTTCTTCTAATCATTCTTGAGATGGTTCTACACCTTCATTTGAGTCCAGCTGCGTTTGATTATACTGATTGTTATTGATTAGGAAAGCCACACACCTGTCTATATAAGACCTTACAGCTCACAGTGGATGCTACAGCAAATGAGAATCATGAGGTCAAGGGAACTGCCTGAAGAGCTCAGAGACAGAATTGTTGCAAGGCACAGATCTGACCAAGGTTCCAAAAAATATCTGCTGCACTTAAGGTTCTTAAGAGCACAAACTGAGGTATCGGGGGAGAAGAGCCCTGGTGAGAGAGGCAAAGAAGAACCCAAAGATCACTGTGGCTGAGCTCCAGGGATGCATTCGGGAGAAAGTTGTAGAAAGTCAACCATCACTGCAGCCCTCTACCACTCTGGGCCTTATGGCTGAGTGGCCCGACGGAAGCCTCTCCTCAGTGCAAGACACATGAAAGCCCAAACGGAGTTTGCTAAAAAACACCAGAAGGACTCCAAGATGGTAAGAAATAAGATTATCTGGTCTGACGAGACCAAGTTAGATCTTTTTGATCTTAATTCTAAGCAGTATGTGTGGAGAAAAGCAGATACAGCTCATCACCTGTCCAATACAGTCCCAACAGTGAAGCATGGTGGTGGCAGCATCATGCTGTGGGGGTGTTTTTCCGCTGCAGGGAAAGGACGACTGGTTGTAATAGAGAGAAAGATGAATGCAGCCAAGTACAGGGATATCCTGGACCAAAACCTTCTCCAGAGTGTTCAGGACCTCTTACTGGGCCGAAGGTTCACCTTCCAGCAAGACAATGACCCTAAACACACAGCTAAAATAACCAACAAGTGGCTTCACAATAACTCTGTGACTGTTCTTGAATGGTCCAGCCAGAACCCTGACTTAAACCCAATTGAGCATCTCTGGAGAGACCTGAAAATGGCTGTTCACCAACGTTTACCATCCAACCTGACAGAACTGGAGAAGATCTGCAGGAGGAATGACAGAGGATCCCAAATCCAGGAGTGAAAAACTTGTTGCATCTTTTCCAAAGACTCATGTAGTTTAAAGACTGTATTAGATCAAAAGGGTGCTGCTACTAAATACTGAGCAAAGGGTCAGAATGCTTGATATTTCACTTTTTCTTTTTTAATGAATCTGCAAAAATGTCAAAAAATCATTTTTTTGTCAAAATAGAGTGATGTGTGTACATTATTGAGGGAAAAAAATGAACTTTTAATTATTTTAGAAAATATCTGCAATATAACAAAGAGTGAAGAATTTAAGGGGGTCTGAATACTTTCTGTATCCAAATACTATATGTTTCCATATATCTATATATGTATATAATAATGTATTTATATATGGCTTAAAAAAAAAACAGAGCAAACAAATTCAGAGCATAAAAAAAACTTTGAAAGAAAGGAGACAGACATTTTTTTCTTCATTTATTAGCATTTGACAAACTTAGACAAATTGGCAAAGCCTACAGCCAGTGAGGTTTTAAGAAATGTAAATAATTTTGTGAATAGTTTTGAGTTTATTGATAAATCATGACACGTAGCATATGGGCCTCATTAGTGTGGTGTAGATATAGCAGATTTGGTAACATTAAAACAACAAGCCTCCTAATTTAATTTTCTCACGATAGACATTAATGCTTACTGGATTTTACCAATGTTTTCTTTTTGTCATGATGTTGGGACTTTTTATGAGAACGTTTTTTTTTTCTTTTAACTTATCCTGTCCAACAGCTGAGCAAACAGATATGAGCTGAGAGCCTCTTGTATTAAACAGATTTTACTCTTACAATTTGTGTTATCAATCATAGGGAACACAAAATGTATGTTAGTATAAGCCCCTTTTGTAATTTAGACGAAACTTTATTTATATTAATCTTTTTGTTGGACCGAACGGAAAAAGAAAGGGGGGGAAAGAGAGGGGGTGGGGTGGGGAGGGTGGATTATAGAAGTCAGAGGATGACTACAGGGAAGGGAGGGTAGAGTTGTAAAACTACCGGCAACAAAATGTTGGGAGGTTATACTCATTACAATCGTGTTTTTTATCTGAAATAGGCGGCGCCTGTCCACACACTCAGCTGTTACAAACATACCTGCCGGCTCGTAGAGTGTCCACATCCAGTTCACACGCACACTTGTGCATACCAGCAGAAACGTTTTTTTTTAACTGGAAACATAATACGTGTATCAATATAGCCGTAAAAAACATAACCGCAAAACAAATGACACAGAACAAGAGATTGTTTATTTTAAGGGAGACAAGTGCTTAATGTTATTTTGACAAAAACATAATGGAAGTTTAGCTCCAAGAATCTGGGCTGTTTTCTTAGTATGTATTTCAGTATGACCAAATATGTCAAGGTTTCACAGTGAATACTGATACCAGCAGGCAAAGCCACAGCAGCAGTGACAGAGATGGAGCAGGAGGGGCACTTGAGCGAACCATAGAATGGTAGCACTTGCCTGCATTTCCAACTTTATCTACAGCAACAAACTCTACAATCTGCGAGCAGCAGGAGGCGCTGTAGAACGCCTGGACAACTGGATCAGTCAGTGTCGTATGCGAGAGGTTTCCATTACCCTGACGCAGGGAAATGCTTTCAATTCCTGTGCCATTGTCATCAGTGAGGTTAGCTGAGAGCTCCCACCGGAAAGGCCCACACAGTGACACATCCTGCGGGCAATCATCAGCCACAACCGTGACATCTTTACACTGAGGAGGGAAAAAATCTGTAATCTGGAAAAAAGAACAAAATTAAATTGTGTCTATACTGTAGAAATGAAGTTTTAACCAGTTGGCATGCTTTTAATCTCATTATGGTGAAGTTCCAAAGGCTCCCCAACCTTGTTCCTCATGAGCTACTTCCATGCTTGTATTGCAGCAAACCCTGCTTCAGTATTTACTAGTTACCTGGATCCAGTGTGTTCAGTCAATCAGAAACTGGGCTTTACACAACCCAACTAATCAAAAATTACTGAAGAAAGTTTAGCAGCAAAACATGCAGGGCACTAGCTCACTAGGAACAGGGTTGGAGACACCCATTTAAAGGATTTTTTTATGAGAAGGCAGCAACAGTGACATATTTACCCTGTGGAGGAAAGAAAATCTGTAATCTGGACAAAGAAAAGACAAGAGGAAGGATTTGTTTGCAGATGGGAGGTCACAAAAAACAGCTTTTCAATTTAGTTGAACTGCATTCCTTCTGTGGGACAGCGGATTAATGTGATGGAGCTTGTTGCATAAAGAGCTTAGGAGCTTTAGGCCCTGATTCATGTCTGGAGTTTGGGGATGCTCAAGGCTCCCAGGTGATGGTGGGCATCTACCCACAAAAAAAAGAAAAATTAAGTTGTTGTCAAGGTTGTCAACTACTACAAAAGAAGTTAAAACCTAAAGATTTCCATTCTTTTATCAGGAGTTATAAATCTTCAGACACACAAAGTGTATATTTGTATAAACCCATTTTGTAATTTAAACTAAACTTTATTTTTATTGATTATTTTTGTATCCTTTTTTGATGGACTGAATGGAAAAGAAGAAAGGGGGGAGAAGAAAGAGAAACTGGGTAGGGAGGAAATGGCACAAAAGACAGGGGAAACAGGGTGGGTTAAAGAAATCGGAGGATGATTAATGGGGGGGGTAGAATCATAAAACAGGTAACAAGATGCTGGAAGTTTATAATCATTACAGTCAGGTGTGAATGTTAGTCTATAATGGTCCACACACTCATATGTTACAAACATACCCGTTGGCTCCAAGACCCTTCACATATAAACCTGTCAACATGTACACAATACAACTGCAGTTCACACGCACACTCATGCAAACAAACCAACACATGTAAAGCATTTCATTTGGTCCGCTGAAGCAGCAGCGGCGACCAGGACCCCCCCACACCCGTACTGTGGGGCAGACGAAGGAAATCCGCCAGCCAGGCAGACCGGCCAAGCACCCAGACCAGGGCCCGCAGGACCGCCACATGGCCCCCCAACACCCGAGAGCAGTGAGGCATGAGAGCGCTGAATGCAAGCCCCAGCCCAGCCAGAGGAGCAGCCCTCCGACCGTGCCAGGGGGCCCAGCGCGGGGCCCCACTCCCCAAGATTTCTAAATTTAAGATAGTGTATCTATAAAACATCTGCAGAGCTTTTGCTTTCTTTGAATGTTTGACACCTGTCATATGTGGGGAGTGGTTTCTTCTTTAACCTTCTGGTCTTGTGTCAGTGACAGTTTTTTTTAAATGCGACATTGGTAATCTATGCCTATTTCGACTATGGTTGTATGATTATGTGGGAATATTTGTAGTTACCTTGGTGACAACAGACAATCTCAGGATGATGTAATTGGAGTCAGCACCATTGGAGGATTTGGCCTCAATAGTCAAAGTGGCATCTGTCCCTGACTGTGTGTTGGCAGGTGGTGTCACAGTCAGTGTAGCGTTAGTATACAGTCCAGATGTTAATGTGAGGCTGTTAGGGCAGAGGACACAGAAATGATAATTCAGGGATTATAAATGTTAAATACATTAGAAGAGAACCCAATATTTCATTTCTTCCCCTTAGTAGATTGCTCTTGGCTTTAAAAATCATTCATCAGCATATTATGTCTCATTTCTAAACTTTTTCTAATACAGTATGTTAGGCATTAATCCAATCTTAGGGTGTGTTCAGGCTGGACACATTTGATCTTTTAAAGTGAACCAGAGTTAGTTTCTGATAATCCGGAACAAATATTCTGTCTGAATTTGTGCTGTCAATTGATTAAAAAAATGAATCAGATTGATCACACTTTTGGCTTGTGAATATTCACAGTTAATCACATTGTTTTATGAGTTAAACATTGTACAACAATATGCAGCTTTTGAAAAAAAAACAACAGCAGACCAGAGAGAAAATATTTTCCGTATTTTTTATTGTCTGAAATGTTTTAAGTTATAAAATGTCAACTCAGAAGTGTAATTTGTGTGCACAAAACACATCAACAATAAGATAAGCAGAACTGTAAAGACTTTAATGTCTGCAGTATTACTCCAACAAAACAAAGATGCTGATATACAGCCATAAGAAACAAACATTGTGTTTCTGCACTTTAAATGCTCCAGGTGAAAACTATTCTGATTGGCTGCTGGGTGTTCTAGAAGAAGTTTTGGTCACAATGTTTTATCTGCAGGTTTCTTAAAAAAATCCTTAATCAGCGTTAATATATATTAACGAGTTATTTTCTTTTTTTAAATTCATCGCAAGTGTTAATGTTGACAGGCCTAGTCTGAACAGGACTAACAGGACCAAAATGGCCTCCGTAGCTGAAAGCCACTTTATTTAAACACATTAGAAATGAAGTGACTGGTGAGCTGCAGACAAATGTAAAACCTTGCTTGTCGTGTTATCAGAGGAAATAACTGGTCCAACTGTTTACTTGTTAGAACGTTTCACTTAACACAGCAGAAAACACGGCTTCTTACATGCTTTTCTGTGTCTCGTTACGAGGCACGCGCTGCTGTGACGTCATCCTAAAAGCTAGCTTGTAGCATGTAGTTCAACAATGAGAAACAGCAACTTATTAATATGTGGTTGGGTGAATGCAGGCGGTTAAAACGTTTAACCTGATACACATTGCTTCTGTCATAAGCACATCATCCTATAGCTTCTCTGCCGACGTCTCTTCAGTGCTAACATCCTATGAGTTAAAGCACACATGTCACGTCTGCTTGCTAGTAACCGTCTTACAACATGTCTCCATTGTATCAAAGGAAGATATAAGTAAAAATTGTTTCACCTGAAGTTCAAAATGGGTAATCATAATATATAGTTTTGAGAAGTTGACCATTGCAATGAGGACTTTAAAGCTGCACCGCTGACTTTCTCTTGCTGTTTTGACCTGCCTCGTAGTTCCTGGTTAATGACTGAAGAGAACTTTAGACACATGGTTTAGTTTACAAGTTTGGTCCGAAATGACAGAAATATCCCATAGATGCCAGTCTGAATACAGACCAAACGCAATCCTTAGAACTCAATCAGACAAATTTATGGACCCTGACTGAACCAAACGATTTTACCAGTCTGAATACACCATATGACATTTACTTTTAAGTATTTTTCAAATACATCAGTTTTATCGGATAATAACCCCGTGCTTACATTTCATAAACTCTTGGTCTGAGCTTAGATTTGTCTGTTTTCTCAGAAAAATATTGGGATTTTATCACAAACTGTCACAAGTTCTTTGGCTTGTATGGCATTTAAGAACAAAACCAGTTCATCCAACTTTAATTCACCTGGTTGGGAAGGTCATGGGAAAGTCTCGATCATTTCTGGCATTTATGGTGTACAAACCATCACCCCCCTGTGTCATGACACTGAAGGGGAGGATCACAACCTTTCCTGGCTCCAAACTTTTGTCCAACACAGCCTGAAGAAATGATGCAACAGAAAGGAGAGAATAGATTAAATTTAAACTTTCAGTCAACATGCAATCATTGTTAATAACAGGTTAAAGCTTAGTGGTTTCTATTAGTGGAATATTTATTTGGGGCAGTATAACGTTTATTATTGTTTTTTTATAAATGGAAGTGAGCAAAAATTGACAGATGAAAGGACTAGATAACTGATTAAAACATGAGAGTTATGAAGAGGAGAAGATAACCTTGATGTGAACATGGGAGATGGACATTCGAGTGGTGGACTGTCTTTGGAAGTCACTGTTTGAAACTTTGTCAGTTCCTTTCACAGTAATCACAAACTCCCCCTGAGGAACAGCATCAACAGTTGCCAGGATGTCCCCGTTTCCCACGTTGTCTATTTTACTGCTGGTAATGGACTCTGGACCGGACACCATAACAAGGTCAACATCTTTAACCGCCACTGAGGATGGACCATGTCTACCAGTCACTAAGAGCATCAGTGTGGCCGGTTGACCTGATTTTTCAATGAGACAAAGAGAAGTATTTCAAAAAGATACATATATGGAATAAAGTCAACCATTTGATTTACTAAGTACTGTTTAAGAAAGTATGTAAAGCAAAAAGGATGAAACTTTGACTAATTTCTGCCTTTATCACATATTTTTCTCATATTAAATAACACCAGAGCCTGCTTTGTTATATTCTTTCACTTATTATCATTTACAACATTTGTGTTAGACAGAAATATATGAATTGATGTGAAAAGTGAACTGCTGTAAGATAGCTGCTGCACCTGCTTGTGGACGCCCACTGAGGGGTGCATACCCCGGGTGAGGTCCTGGGAAGCTTTCCACAAAGTCATATATGAAGGTAACTGTGCTCTGACCTGGATACACAAGCACAGCATTTCTTTTAAACATCAATCTCCAACCCTTTGACAGCACTGTCACCATTTTGTCACCGTTTTGTCACCGTTTTGTCACTGTTTTGCCACCATTTTGTCACAGTTTTGTCACCGTTTTGTCACTGTTTTATCATGACAAAACTCACACAACAGGAAGAAGCCTCTCAGGAAATATGCAATGTAGTTACAAATTCAATATTTATTTTTTGCAGTATTTTGTCTGCAATTTGTCTAGGATTGGAGCAGGATGAAGAAATACTCAGGAATGCAGTTTTAACCTTAAATTATTTTATGTAGGTCATCTATCATGAGAAAGCACTAAAAGAACCTCCTAAAAACACTGCTCTCTGCCATTTACTCACCTAACGTGATCTTCCACCTGTTCAATAACTGGTGGGGGTCCCGTACCAGAACCAGCTAAGCTAAAATATTCCTCACCGGATAACAAGTAAGAAAAAAAAAGAGAGTAACCCATCACAAATAAGAAAAGTTTAAAGAGAGCTATTTGTGAAGATTTATTAGTGAGTCAGCAATGCACCACAGAAACATGGACGAGATGCACCTTAAAGTCAGAGCAGAACCCAGAACACACATGAAGAAAAACATACAGAATCTCACCTCTGACAGTAAGTGTGAATGGTCCATTGGATTTGATGTTAATCTGCCAAGTTCCTGTTTGTTTGTCGGCACTAAGAAGGATTCTCCACAGGTTTCCCACAGTCCGAAATGTACCATGTTTACCATTGGCCTCATTGTGACTCTGACTCACACCTGTAACATTTCATTTGTGTAATTGCAGAAGCAATTTTCATTCTTTTTCAAATGAAAAATATATAGGGAGTGCCATGAGTTACCAGAAGGATTGGTAAGTGTAAAAGAGTTCAATTTTCCTGTGATGTAAATGGTGATATTATTCAGTGATTCATCTAATGGGAAAGAAAAGGTCTCCTCAGTTCCAACATATCTTGCTCGCTGCAGAACTGTTACCTGAAGGATAAGCAAAACAATAAAGAGGAGTTGCTGATGTCTCACTTCTTCCTAACAATTCCAGCCAGTTTAGTGTTTGTGCAAAGCTGCAATAGACTCACCAAAGCAGAAGTTGAGGTGTCACGGATAATGTCTGTCGCCTTAGGCAGCTCTGACTTTGAAACTTGGATGACCTGACCTCCAGATGCCAAAGCTAAATCTTTGTAATCATCAAAACTACCGGTAGCAGATCTAGAAGAACGCCGCCGCCTCCTCCCAGTGGCACTGGTCAAAAAGAACGATAGCTAATGAAAGAAAACAATAGTTTCACTCTCACTTCTTTAGACTTAAAGAACATTTGCCATCATTCTGTCTTGGCCAGTGTTTACCGATGACTTGGTGCTGCTTATAAGAGCATCGATAGTGTCCTTGAGGGCGAAGTCTTTAGCTGTTGCATCCGTGAAGACATAGATTTCAGATGATGAAGGCGCTCCGGTAAGGGCCAACTTAAGAAATGACATCAAATGTATATTTTCACAATGTTAAATAAAACAGTAAACTTTTTGAAATATAATTTGATTTATTATTGATGATACTAATAATGATTTTATGGTTCAGTGTGGTACCTGAATGCCAGACAGGCACATTTCTGGCTCATCTCCCCCATCTTTTGCCGTGAGTTTTGAAATTTCTATCTTCATCTTCTCAGGATCTGTTGTTCTGAACAAAGGTCCAAAATCTACAAATTACCAAACAAAAAGACGCTTAGTTCAAAAGTTGGAGAGTGTTTCAAACACAGTTTGACTGGTCAGCAGTTTGGCCTCAGGTTGAGAAAACACTGCTGGTTGCTCTCCATACTCATTGGTGAATCTAGCTTGAATGACCGCCCCACCCAGGGCACACCAGCAAACAGGTTTCTATGAAGTAAAAGTTATTTGATCTTCTGCAAACAAGGATATGTCATAGGATTTGAAAATATTGGGAATGTGGGCGTGGTTAACAAAAAACACATTTTGCAAAGGAAATCCAAAAACTGTACTTTTGCCTGTTCTTTCACAATAACGTATGCTTGTTTGTCACTCCAAGGCGATTGAAACGTTAAATAGTTGCCATGGAGATAGAGCTAACAGAAAAGCCGCCATTTTGAAAAAAAGTGTTGGTTTTTTTTTGACTGTCACATACACAGGAAGGAGGCAGAAAGGGAGAAGGAAGAGAACGCATAGCAGCCTCTCAGCCAGTGAGAAGGGGTCAAAAGGGCAACAGCGGGGGAGGGTAGCACCTCATAGCGATATAGTGCAGCTTTACTTTCAGATTTCAGGTTTTTTCTCTACTTCTGCAATTAGCCTTGTACCTGCAGTCAGGCGGGGCTCTCTTCTCGCTAGGAGCGTTGGTGAAGGGAGAAAGTTATGGAGAACATATATTGACATTAATATCTAGTAATAAAAAGACATTATTTTCACTTTCTCAAACAGATAAAAAAATCAAAATGTGTTCTTTTTCAGAACACTCATCACTTTAAAATAAAGTTTTCTAGAAGTAATTGCTTCCTCTCAACAATGCCAGGTCAGTCTTGACAGATCAGGGAAGAGCTCCTTTAAATTTGACTTATCAAGGAATATCTGTTTAAGAAAGTGGAAACAATGCTAAGTTTTTACTAAATATTCAAAATTTAAGTGAAGAAAACTGATGACTCAATGTTTTAGCAGCATTTAAATGCATCATGTTCACATCAAGTCTGAAGATGGTGAAAGGAGACCTCTCCTTGTGCACTTGTAACTCTGATCTGTGTGTGAATGTGGTTTTATCAGTGTGCATTGTTGAAAAACATCTGGAATTACAACCAGAGTGAACCCATTATTAACATTGTTTTACTTCCTTCTATCCAGGAAAGGAAAGTGAATATACGCCCAAAAATTTTCTTGTGTCTTGCCAAAAATCCTTGACGTGATTTTGCCAGGGAAACGTGTTTTTGTTATTGTAAAGAGAGGTTGAGCAGCGTGATAGGCACTTCCTCTGTTCTATAAGTGGGCTGGCTGATTGCATTTGAGCTCCGATCGATGAAGGTGTGAGATGATGAAGATCCTTTGAATTTATTCTTGAATAAACAGACCCTTTGAGCAGACGACAGATTCCTGTTTTTCTTGATTTTACGTTCACTTTTTCCTCAACAGCGTCAACTGATTGATGCGTACTATTTAAAATTTGTATGTTGAGGAGCCATTTTGAATGTGTTTTAAACTAGTGTAATTTCAAGTTGTACTTGTGTAAATTGTGATCTGTATTTGAAAGTTTTTGATATTCAAGTGTTCATATAAATTCACAATTGTAAGTATGCACAGTTACACACATAATGTTTTCTATGAGTTACATATCAAAAATTACACAAATCCTGTGAGGCTGTTTTCTCTTACAGAAGGAAGGGGACAGTTTTTGAACCACAATCAACACAACTTCATTTTCTCGACTCCTTAAAGTCTCCAGGCTTCTGTTATTAATATCAGAACCAGCATAATTTATCTTTACACATATCTTATGTTGGGCTTTTTTCTTACTGTATACTTTAAAAAATACTGTTCTTGATGGTTTAAAAAAATTGCCACTTCTTTACTCTTTTAGAATCTTCCACCCTCTTGTGCTTCTTACTAATAATACCTTAGCAGAGATTTTTAATCCATGCGCTCTATGCTGTATATGCTACTAAAGGATACAAATATAAAACCTACTTATTCAAGTTATTCCTTATACACATTGTTTTTAATAAACAGACTTTAATAAACTAGATTTGAGGAGAAGAAGCAGAAAGTCCATCATCACGGATGGAAGTCCTTAATGTCGACTTAAAACAGCAGCAACAATGGTGAATGTTTGTTGTGAACACTAAGACAAAACCTCCCCCTTTTGTAAGACAAAACGGTTGCCATTTTAGAATTTGTAAACACTTTCATTACTGTCTGCAGCATCTTCAAAGCAAAGTCAAATCACTAAGAGTTTAGGTTACAATGACTGCCAGGAAGTATAAACCTCCCAAAGTTTTTGTAAAGAACTACAACCAAAAACAATCAGCAGCCTTTACAGAATGAATTAGCTATAACATAAAAGCATTAACAGTTTTAATACATTTTGATAAGTCCTTTGGAAACGGAATTTCCCACCATTACAGTCTAAGAGGGAGTTTTAAAGAGGAACAAAATGATACAATGCAAGACCTAGAGTTGAAGCAAAAATGAAAACATTCACTTTGGTTTAAAAGCTTTTCTCACCTGGATCATTGAAGGGCACCAGAATGTACTCTGAGGGTTCGTCCTGCATTCCTTGTTTGCTATCAATGATTTCATAAGCAACAGATCTGGCTTCTTCAATTTCGTCTGACATACTTCCAGTGGTGTCAATGACGAAAGACAGGATAGATGCACGGGCCACCCCCATCATTCTGCAGGAAACATTCAAATACAAGTCAGATTTTTCTACAAAGTACATATTTCTGATATAATGAGACAGGAGAAGACATTTTTCAGACCTCAGAAAGTCTTCATTCCCTGCAGTTAGGAGGATGTCTTCTAGTAGTTCACTGGTGGCTTCTGTGGCAGCTTTCACAGCAGCGTCAAAGAGGGCTTTGTTGTCTGATCGAGGCTCATCTTTACTGATGCCTCCTCGTGGAATTGTTTTGCTAGTCTTGTCGGCTTCACCTCCATGGCTGCATTTACCTGCCACAGCCCAAAAGTCTATGTTTATGTAGTAGTTTATTTAAAGGATTAAACTCATGTAAGATTTGATCAAATATTGGCAGCTTCTACTCTGGGCTGGGCGCAGGACAACCCCTCCGGGTTGGTGACATTCTTCTCTCAGACACTTGTTCTGTTGAGTGAAATGCATCTGAACCTGTCGGAGTGTCTTGGACATCACATGCGTTTACAGGTGGTTTTTGTTGTATGTTGCTCTTTCTTATTTTCATCTTAGGTCATTTCAGCCTTTTTTCCTGTGATTCACTGCATCATATATTCATTTCCCACATGTGACATGGTACTGTGTAATTATTCCCGTGAGACATGTTACCTTCAGGCTTTTCAGAGGAAGAGAGTCCGAGGTAGCCGGAGGTGAGTTTCTTTGCTTTTAGGATGCTGGGAAGGATTGGGTTAGAACATGTTCCACTGGCACAGTCAAGGCAAGTGGGAGTGTTTACATCTGTGGAAAATGACACAAGATTTCATTCACCACAGCTTTCTAATTGTTTCTCTACCAATGAAATCAATCCAACAGTCTATTTAGTAATGACTTAAAGTCCAAAATAGATACTGTCTTTAAATTTGTCAGACCAACACGCACCTGCCAAGTTTTCCAAGGGAAGGTAGGGGCGGATTAGATTTATATAAGACTCTGTGTTGCCCAGCTCTACCCAGTTGCTGTGACTGTAAAAATCCTGTTAATGCATAAGAAAAAGAAAACGATTTTAGCTTAAGACAAATACGATGGCTGTTAAAAAAGTTCACGCTTTTTATTTGTAACACACCTGAGTATAGGAAATTTGTTTGCTTCTTTCGACCCTTTCCCTGAAGGAGCTGCTCTCATAGACCAACTGCTGGCTTTACTCCCTAATCCAATCCCTCCTTGAACACCATTTTAAAGGCTTTGGTTTACTGTGACTTTGGATTGGAAACCTAGATCTCCCTGTTTCACAGTAGACCCTCAACCACTATGTCATTTAGCCAGTTAATAAACCAGCAAACTCTTAATTTCTTCTATTGATGGCTAACGTTTTAAACTCATTTTTATGGGTTTAAAAAAATGACTCAATTTGAATAATTGTCTTTTTCGCGGTTCAATTCTTTTTTACAACTTTTTATATATCCAGTAGTTCTTGTTGCTCGTCTCACCTGTAGAGTGTGAAGGATTCTTCCGAGTGTCTCCCTGGCAGCTTTTAAATTTCCCAAACGCAGGTTGGCCTTGATGGCTCCCACGCCCTCTGTTATTATACCACGTCCCTCCAAAAAGGCTTCAGAGTGGAAGTGATGTGGAGCACTGCAAAGTTAATCAATGACTGAATCAACAGACCAGATGATTGCAAAATCATATTTAAAAAGAACAAGGGAAATAACTTCCCTGAAGGAACCATAGCTTCCTTTCAGAATTCCGGATGCCCTCTAGAGGCAATCAGCTTCCAGGAGCAGAAGCATTTAAATCCACCTGAGCATCACTTACTCGCTACAAGAGTAGCAACTGTAGCGTTATCTTTAAATACGGTTTGATTTTTTTCCCTACAGATTTACTGTGTTAATGAACAGGACACTACTCTCAGACTCCAGGCTGATTTAAAGTTTCCATTCCATTCTCACTAAAGTTATTTGAGTTTCACTTCCACGGAATGTGAGGTTTCTGCTTTCTCTGCTCTGCTGTTTTAAGTACAGTTAGAGCTGTTTAAATTAAAACGTTTTCATGAATGAGAGAGCTGAAAAAAGAGCTAAAAAACCCCACAGTTGTGTGGAATAACTGCATTTGTCTTTTTAAAAGTTGTTTTTTATTTGCATTGTGCTTGACGTAATATTCTGTTTTTAACCAGGGAAACCAAATCTAAATGACAAGGTGATTAAAACATTCAGATTGCAGCTTTACATCCTGATTGCTCCTTATTTTTCATCAAGAGGCTTCTTTTTTCCAACGTACCTGTTGACAAAGTCTCGATCAATAAGCCCATTTTGATTGTCGATTTCTCGAAGGGCTTTGTGAAACATGGCGCTGGACACTTCTCCTTTTGCTTTTGGCCCCAGACAAGCTCGGACCAACTCTTCAGGGGAGGAATCCTACAGTTCAAAGATTGGAATAAATAACAATTGTCTGGGGTTGCAGAAGGGCCATTCAGGGAACATTTATTCACAAGATTATTTTGCACACACCCAAAGCTGAAAAATGTGTGAAAGCAGCAAAAGCTTCAGATTTCTGCACCTTTACACAGTTTTTCCAACAGAAATTGGAACTTGCAGTCAGTTGTGAGGACATGTGGATGCATTAAGCTCGTGTCAGTTTCTGCCGTTACTGCACCAAAAAGTTGTCAGAAATCAATAATGTAGAAACACACAAGAACTCTGTTTTTCCAATCAAGAAACTAAATAAATAAATAATAGCATAAATGTAAGTAGATCAGATAACTAAGTGTGCTGCAGTGGGAAGGGACTTTCAAAGACACAACTATGTATATAGTTTTACCTGGTTTGAATAGTTCATGTTTTAAATTTTGTACCAAAAACAAAGTGTTTGACTGGAGTCTTGACCATGTGTTTCACATGAGGACAGTTAAAAGTAGAAAAGTCATCCCTGGATTTGGAACCAGGAGTGAACAACAAGAAAACACACTTAAATTTACTGTTACAACTGCAGATTTTCACTTCATATTAAAACTACAAAATACTTTTGAAAAGAATATAGCTCTATAACAAAACCATTGAAAAATATGGCATTAATGTGTATTTGTTCCATCATCTCTTTCAAATGTGTATGATATTTTTTATGGCCTGCTCAGTGGTGTAATGGTTTGTTGCTTTCGCCTGACAGTGAGAAGGCTCTGGTTTAAATATCAGCTGAGGATGTTCTCCTCTAGCCCGTGTGGGTTTTCTTTGGGCATTTTGGCTTCTACCCACAGTTCAAAAATATGTCTTGCTGGTTAATTTGTATCTCTAAATTGTCCTGGATGTGAATATGAGTTAAGGTGCATTCACACCGAACGCGATTCGTGCGGCAGAGGCAGTCAGTTTCAATGTAAAGTCAATGGTTTAGACGTGAATTTTGGTTCTTTGGCACAAATTGAAAGACGAGATCACTGATGTTTTTGTACACGTTTATTTGCAGAAGTGGAATGAAAGTATTGGAAATAAAAGTAGTGTAAAGTTGCCCGAAAAAACCCCAATAAACAGTAAGTAATTAAAAGATGGGGATGTTAAGTGTCTTTTCACTGGAGTCTTTTTCAAATGTGTTATTTTCATTTGACAGCTTACCCTGGGGTTGAATTCTAACCCTTCTAACTCCTCCCGACATGCTTCAGCCACTTTTTGCATTATAACCTCTCTTGTTATGCTCATGTGGGTGGATGAACTTCCACCGACACTGAAAGCCACTGTGGGTGATGGCAGAGTCAGGGCCAGCAGGAATACCCCCAGCAAAAAAACCATGGCGAAACTGCAGAGGAAAGATAACAATGTTTTGTAGAGGCATGCAGAACAGAAAGCACACATGATATATTTATGCATTTTGAGAGTATGACCTCAAATTTTCTACCTCTGTTTCATAGTCTCATCATGTGACACGTTGCGCAACTCTGTTATTTATTAGACAAAAGCCGTCTTTTTATCCATCCTTTACACTTTGACTGCTTTTGGCCGTGGTAGATTAAAGTAACTGTGTTTTTGTCAATTTGGGGCTGAATGGTGGTGCAATGGTTAGCGCTCTTTCCTCACAGCAAGAAGGCTCTAGTTCATGTCCCTGCTGCCTGGGACCTTTCTGTGTTAAGTTTGCATGTTCTCCTCATGCATGAATGGGTTTTCTTCAGGGACTCTTACTTCCTCTCAAAGTCCATAAACATGTTTTATAGGTGAATGAATGACTCTAAATTGCCCCTAGGTGTGAATGGGTGTGTGATTATGGCCCTGTGACAGATTGGCGACCTGTCCAGGGTGTACCCTGCCTTCGACTAACAGGGTCTAAATGGGTTTAGAAAATGGATGGATGGCTGTAACATAATTGTGCTTAAAAAGAAGAAAAATAAGGGATCAGCTTTGCAACAAGCGTTCTATTCATCTTTTAAATTGGAAAAGCTGGATGGTGGCGCCAGCACTACAATAGTTTTCTCTTTTATTCTCTTGAGCCTGTCTTCTTGGGTGAGAAGCTGCAACCCAATGGTTTGGACAACAGGCACAAGACAGGATGGTGAACAAAGATTAGTGTGGAAAGATTTGACATAAATCAAATAAAAATGACTGATTGTGTAGCTCCAACAGAGGCTACAGCCTTTGTCGTGCTGCAGAATTTTGCAGATATTGCAACGTATTCAGCTAGTGTCTTTTTCTCTTCCCTGCATGCAAAAGTTGGTAAAGAATGAAGACATTGTCTCCACACTCTTCAATATCTTTCAAGAGTCAGAAATAAACACTAGCCAACACTTATAAAAATGCATTTTAAATCTAATTTCAACTGGAAATTCCTGTTCCATCGTGAACTTTCTAACGATCAAACAGGACAAAAGGACAAGTGAACTGGAAGGTGAAAGGCTGCTAACTCAAAAAATGAACTTGACTTATGCTGACAGGTACCTAATAGATAAAGATAAAGTTACAAAAAATCAAGATGTGTTTAAAAACAGACTGACAACATGTGTGTTTTTTTTAAACTAATGCAGTAGTGAATTGATACTTTTACAATTGTTAAAGCAAAGTTATTAAATCCAAGGCATTTATAAGCGCGACTTACACTGGAACATTACATGTGGATGCGCATGCCTCGGTTGTAATGACTGGTAATTTCTCTTCGAAAAATTCCAGTACCTTAATGAATCTGTGCCACAAAGGATTAAGGCAGTCCTGAAGGCAAAAGAGGATCCAACCTGCTACTAACAAGGTGTCCCAGATAAAGCGGCCGATGAGTGTAGAGTTCAACTTTACACTTCTGCTTTTTTATTCTTTTAATTTTCAAACCTTTAATGTTTCTACGGAGTAAAAAACTGAATATTCCAAATCTAATAAACTGGATGAGACTCATTTTGGGATCCTTTAGGTTTTTAGGACTTTTAAGAAAGGGTCCCTTTTGATTGTGTCCTCTCAGTTGATGTGAGATGCGGTGCAGTGGTTGGGTGTCATGAATACATGTTACCGTGTTGTTATCAGAACTGACATGTTTAGGCCTGTTCCTTTTTAATGCCTCAGTAGATGAAACCACATTGGCTTGACTGTTTTTAAACACTTTCCCCAATCTCCACAGAATTTAAAGTCAGACGACTTGTAATCTCCTGTTTCCTGTTTAGACATAAACTGCAATTACTTTTCTGCACACAGGGCGGAGCTGTTTTCATGCATATTTTTAGCAGGTTGGGTAATGCCCAACAGTATTGCGTGTAGCCTGGACGGCTGTGTCAAAAGCACTGCATTCATTTTTCTGTGGCCTATAAACCCCTCCCACCAACGACTGCTTTTTCATCTGACTCCACTCTCAGCCACAGACACCGCTGAGAGCGGTCGCCTCATTTATTAAGACACGCCCACATCAAATTCATCACACCTGCGCTAAACAAACAGGAATCACAAGAACATATTTTCAAATTAAAACATACACAAGAAAAACAAAATGAAACCTATGATTGGGATCACATTCTAACACAAATCCAAGCAATTCTCAGATGTGAGGAAGGGGTTTTGTTGTATGACCTTGTAGGTTCAGTCTTAAGAGTACAACCAGCATAGTTAGCTCTACTCTGTGAAACGAATGAGAAGATAACTTGAATTTGCTTGTCTCCACATGTCCTGATTCCCTCTGTGACCCATGGTTTCTGTTTAAAGCCCCCCACTTTTTAGTTTTATTGTTAACAAGCTGTGAGGAGTTCAAGGACATAAAAAAAGAAATAGAACATTGAAGAAATACTTTTTTTTTCTGTCAAACTGTGACATGAACACATCACTCCATATCTGGTATCTTTGCCTGTCTGTTAATCTCAGGTGTGATGTTTTCAGTACAATAAGGTCTGTTATCATTAAAAATTAGTTTGATGTTGTCGGGATCCAGTCGTGGACACAAACGCGGGACACAAAAAGTTCCAGTTAAGTTTGTATTTATTAGATTAACAACAACCTGAGAAGGGCAGAAGGCCCGCGGTACTGGAGAAGCACACAAAACGATTTGGAGATTAGTGGCAGGAGCAAGAGGCCTAAAATAAAGAGCAAGTCAATCAAGCACAGATGCAGCAATTCAGAGGACAGAAGAGCGGGGTGGGAGGAGGAAGAGGAGAGCGCAGAAGGTAAGAACATCAATGGAAAAAAAACAACACCACCCCTGACTTCAATTCTAAAATGTAACACGTTTTCTTCCTTTTTGAACCAAATTATTTGAAAGAAATGGCCAAAATTGAAATGTGCAACGATACACACAAAAACTTAAATGTTTGCATGTGTATAGTTATTTAATGTGTATGTTCATGTGCATGCTGGATAATTCCAAAATGTGTGCAAGTTATGAGTCCAGAATGTTGTTTTGTTTGGGTCTGCTTCAGTGTCTGTGCAAGTTATTGCAAGCAATGATCCAGTACCTGTTTGTTTATGTGGGTGGGGGGGGTTATCTGTGCTAAAATATCCAGCATAGTAATACTGATAAACATATGAAACTTTTGATGTTGAGAATTTGTCTTCTGTTTTATTTTTCTTGGGATCCTCAACCCACCTCTCTCTCTCTAATGTCCGATTTAAAGGTTAAAAATATATTAAAAATATACTATGATAGAAAATATAATAAACGTTTAACATTTTATCACATGCATATAATTATCCATTTTATAGTAATATTTAAAAGTGTTTTTTTTTTCATTTCATTCATTTTCCTTTTTTTTATTTTTACATTTTTATAGTTTCCTGGTTTAAAGAAATGCACAAATCATCAAACGAAAAATAGTATTTTAATAATGTCTACATTTTGAGAATTTTCAGGGTTTTCAGAATATATAATTTAAAGTGTATTAATTGTAGCTTGACCTCATTTAATGCGTGAGTTTTTCTATGATTTACATTGAAATACACACACACACACACACACACAAAAGAAGCACACATGTTGTTATGAAGATGCCCTGTGGAGTTGGACTGCGTGGCAGTGATGACCAGCCTTCTGCTAATCACCTGCATTCTGGACTAAAAATTTCTCTAAATGAAATTAATTTGAATAACAAATAATCTTTTTTGTCTATCTGGTAGTGGCAAAAAAATGTTTATTTGTTGTTTTCAACCTAGCTATGAAACAACAAGTGCTGGTTTCTAGCATCACATTCACAAGTTCACACACGCCCACGTTCATACTTTCAGAGAACTGGGTATTTTACATCTACACCCCTCTTTGTTTCCCATGAAAACGTATCTTTCTTTCGATCTGTTCACCTTTTGAAAGTTTGCATGCTGTTTGCATCAGAGCAGAAGCAGCAGAGAAATAACCGGCTTTTGGGTGGAGAGCAGACAGGTATGTGTGGATGTGGCTCAGAGGGCTGGCCTGAAGAGCAACTGTAGGTGTCAGCTCTGCAGGGAGAGGTGCCTCGCAACGTGAAGGGAACGTCAGAAATGCCTGACAGGAATTCATGAAACGTTTCACCATCAGTCTTCGTGGTTAAACCAGGTGTTGGGTGAGTGTTTAGCATACTATTGTGAATTTACATTAAAAAATTACAATGATTTTCTTTGTCTGCTGACATTAATTAAGTGTAATCCTGGTATTTTTCAAATCTAATGTATTTAAATGCTTCATGTATGCTGTCAAAGCCAATACAGTTTCATTCCAGAATTCTTCATAGACTTTACAGGGGTTGTTTTCACACCATCTATTTAGCTGGAATTTTTCAACAACTTGCAGGTTTGGCAGTTATTTCCACCATATCAGATCCATTTGTAGATTACGTGCTGCTTGGTGGTTGGGTATTTTCTAACACCACATTTTTACAAACACATTAATAGCTGTCTACTGCTTGTAAAACCACCTACAAACATTCAAAATGAATTTAACTTTTTTGCTTTCTTACATTCTTAACTTTCCCAATAATTGAAGTAAGATACGTTAGTTTGCTTGTAAAAAACATGCAACTACAGAGGAAGCATTCATAAATTCAACGAGCTAAAAAGCATGTCTGCCAAATGAGTAGACAGAACTGGCACAAAAGCTCCATTGAAAAGTATTAAAAGACATTTATTGTGTTTCAACTGTTGCGTTTCAGTCCTGTAGTTATAAAAAAGACTGTGGAGAGGTTTAGTTCTAGAAGCATGAATAGTCGGAGCAGCACTGTATCAAATGACTACAAAAAATGTTTCTTCGTGTGTAGACGTGCCACATGATGTCATGTAAGTTCTGTAGAGGAGCAGCACTAAAAATGTTACCGTGTTTGTTTTCAGGAAAACAGACCCTCAAACAGTCAGTGGCGCTGGGAGTTGTGTCTCACAAGAACACATAGCCATAGATCGCTGACTCTTGCTCCTATTTGTTTGACTCGTGGATTATCAATGGCAATTTTTTGTTAGAATTAGTGATAAAGACGTTTTTTTTACATTTTAGAGGAAGTTCATTTCATTATATGAGTGTATTCACTTGTTTTTTTGTAGTGTGAAAAGACAAAACGCACTTTATTAGCACACAGATATGTTAGTTTCAGGTGTCCTCTATTTGTCTTTGAGTTGTATTAATGAAAATATTAGTTTATTTTTATAGTTTTATTTTATAGTTTATTTTTCTCAATATTTATCATTTCCCAAAGTATTTAAAATGATGTATTGCCAAATGCTCCAGAACATCCACCTGTGCTACTCTGTGTTGTCTAACATTTTCCGCACTCATCAGCTCTTCATGATTCTCTTTCAATCATTCCATCACACTTGTGGAACATCTCTGTCCTTCATCACCCTAAAGGTGTACTCACACAGTCCCTACGTGCAGTTTGCACATTTTCCACGTATGAAATTTTGATTTTTCGTGATACATGCACCGATATACATAATTCACAAGCGTTATTTGCGTTAGTCATTTGTCGATGTGCACAGATTTCCAATGAGGGTCTCAGTCAACCACTCTTTATGTGAATTTGGTTCTAAGCTGTTCAAAATTTTTGGTCGGTTGAGAATTATGCAGTTCATCCATATTTTACATGTTTATACGCAATTATTACGTAAATCTTGAACAAATGTGTGTGATTTTTTTGCAAGATACACATGCAAAGTTGTGGCTTTCCATGACCGTTCCACATACGGCTAATAGAGGCTGACACGGGAGTGGATTTTCCGTCCGGCTCCCAGACCAAAATTTGAAAAATAATCCTGTCCCTTCTTGCTCCCGGTAATCTGACTCCCACTCCTTTCCAACTCCCGTTCAAAATAATCCCACTCCTGTCCCGCTTCCATATAGTTTTGTATTTTTTTTGTCATCATGTAAAACATATGGAATTGTCATTTTAATGTGACGTTTTTGGGTTTTAATTTGAAAATTACATTGTAATTTTTAATTACAAGCTGCATTTGACGTTACCACCACCACACTCAGCTCTCATAATTTTTTTTTATTTTGTCTACCAGCTTTCTGAACTTATCAGAAGAGTCTTTCACCTTGACTATTCTCTGCATGTCATTTTTCTGTCATGGAACTCGTCATGGATGTAATTCTCTTCATCGCTGCCGTATATCAATATATCGATACAGGACTGCTGCACTTTAGATTTAAGCAGGAAACCGTGACTAGAAACAGTGATGGCTTCTTGGTAATGTTATATTTTCAAATGAGTTACATTGTAGGCATATTATTATAAAACTACAAAATGGCTCAGCCTTCACGTTTTGTCCTCGTTCTCTTTGGTTGTAGCGATGGGAATTCTGGTTCTTCTTAGACAACCGGCTCTTTGGGATCGGCTCACAAGAAAGAGCCGGCTCTTTCGGCTTCTAAACAACTTTTTTTTTTTTTTTTTCGTTTTTCTCTATGGAAGTAAAACATGAAATTTACCACATTTCTGTATATAAATCACAATTGCATGTTTCTGGGTAAGCTTTTCCATTCAAACTCAAAGGAACAGTTTGAATACGTGTCATCATCTGAAGTAAGTTTTAGTCATGTGCCAGTTGTTGTTGTTTTTTATTTTTTGTTGGGTTTTTTTTTCACAGGTAAAATTGATAGCAATAATTATCTGACAAAACGTGTTTGGTTCAAAGCTAAAAGACCAAGCACAACCTTTGCTGAGGTAAACTATTCCAGACAGGACAGGTTTACTGTTTTATGGAAAGTTGCAGTAGGAAAGTAGTATTTTAAACTAAACTAATGTGCTTCTTTGACTATGGGTTTGTTGGAATAGTCTTCAGAGGAAGCAGCAGGATGATCACCCCAAATCATTATCTATCCTTTGACAGTTGTTAAACAGGTCCAGGAGGAAAGACAAAACACTATTTTTGGGCATTGCAATGCAATGAGGAATCAGCAATGTCCTGGAATCTGTTCCTGGCGCAGAAACAGAATGAGTGAAGGTTGAAGACGAGCTAAGCACTTGAAGCAGGACTGAAAACAGTACACAGCTGAAGTGAAATTCTATTTAAGGCCAGTTGGTCAGGGAGCATGGGATTAAAAACATAAAAACCGGATGGGAACACTACTTCAAATGAATGGTTAAAAAGTGAAATGACAGCACGGGAGCAGAATTATTATTATGATCGGAAAAGAACAAGTGGCTAAAGCTGTGTTCCAGTAATTCCAGCTCTGGTTTCTTTGGATTCCTTTGTGTTTTGGAACTGCAGGGGACTGAAGCAGAAAACAAAAAACATTCAAATGAGATTAAAAGGATTAAGCTAAGAGCACAAAGGGAAATATTTTGCTTTTCATATCTTATAAATACGATTTAATTCATTCCTGTACTGCAGGATTCTTTAAATTAGCTTTTGCTGACATTTAATTTAAATGATAAACATAGAGTGACTAACAAAGGCAGTAAATGCATTTTACAGGATTATGTTTGGCATTCTAAAAAGACACGAAAACTGATTTAAAATGTTTGAGAACATATTTTTTATATAGATACTTCTTTTTATGACTGAATCTGGTTATTTTTGGTTTTACAGTTACATTTCTTGCTCTTTCAATCAGGTGGTGTTTACTATATTCAGCTAAAACAAAATGAACCACAGTTCTAAAAACAATTCCAAGCAATATGAGGTTGCAGTGTGGTTCTAGTGTAATGTAGAAATGTCGCTGCTTAGGGCCTGGTATGTTGCCAGGCTGCAGGAGCAGGCTCTGACTTGTCTTGATACTTACATGTTTTGTTTTGTCATGGGTCATGCATTTTTCTTCAAAGCTTACAGATATAAAGAAATCCCTGCATGTGTTAGCAAGTGCAAAGAATTATTGTGATTGTTCACTCCTGACGCCCCTGTTATGTCAGACAGTTTTTAATGAAAGCTTCAATCATCAAATCAGGTCTTAGGAGGCCTGTCATTGTCGCTGTAAAGGACCGCAGGGCAGGCAGGTACTGTTTCGTTAAATGGGTGTTGAGTCAGAGGCACTGTGATTGGATTTGCTTTTTAAACTCAAAGTGTTCACGTGCGTGTGTGGGCTGAAGTGTGTGTGTGTGTACTGTTTCCCTGTTCTTTGGAACAGTCCAAACCTTTCAAATTATTGTTTTGCTTTTTTTCCCTTATTGAGGGTTTTTCCTTTTTTCATTTGCACAAAACTCTCATTTTATGGTGGCCAACGACAAGTAAGACAGTTACAGAAAAGCCTAATAGTATTTTCGTAGTATTTCCTCAAACAGGCAAGCAAGCTTTTTTTTCCTACTAAATGGTAACTTGGGTAATCCCACATAAACTCACAAATGACTTAATCATCACTCTAACTTTTACATATATAAGGAACACATAGTGCGCTTTCAGTCCAGCCTAAAATCCATGAAAACTGATTTTGAATTACATTTAATCAAATTGAAAAACCCGATGGGTAACAATGCAAGCAAGCAAATCAAAGCTTAGAAACATTCTTTCTTTTAGACATAAATTAGATCGGGTATGACTAATCCTTGTGTTTTGTTGTGTTTTTAGAAGACTGATAACCGCAATGGATCAAGGTGAACCGCTCCTTTGCCCTTTGCTTCAAAAGATGACAGTCCACGGACTCAACAACAACACCAAAGTTAACTTGGTAGTGGTTAGCGTCCACGGTCTGGTCTCCTTGCTGGGGATTTTGGAAAACGCTCTGATCATCTGGGTTGTGGGATTCCGGCTGACGCATCGTACAGTGGCTTCTGTTTGGGTGCTTAATTTGGCACTGTCAGACTTCCTGGCCACGCTGACGCTTCCCCTCTTCACTTTCTACCTCTATTCTTCCCATAGTTGGGAGCTCGGCAACTCTCTCTGCAAAGTCCAAGCCTCACTATTTTTTTTCAACATGTTTGTTTCGGCTTTTCTGTTGGGAGCTATTTCCCTGGACCGCTTGCTGCTTGTGGTCAAGCCAGTGTGGAGCCAGAATCATCGGTCTGTGGCTGGAGCGTGGAAGGTGTGCGCACTGGGTTGGCTGTGGGGAGCATTAAACTCAGCACCTTACTTTGTGTTTCGTTCAGTGGTTGAAAAGATGGATGGAAGGAAGTTATGTTATTACAATTTTGCCCTGTATTTGTCTTCCAATGGAACTCTGCAAAAAGACTGTGATGTGAGACACGAAACAACAGCTATTTCCAAGTTGTTGTTGGCTTTCCTGCTCCCTCTGATGGTGATAGCAGGGAGTTACATTAAAATTGGTCTCACCCTCAAGGAAAGGAGCAGGAGGAGAAAGCAGAGCGCCATCTTTCAATCTGAGGAACAGATCACCTCATGCACCATCGAAGCATCAGAACGGAAAATTAGCAATGCCAGTACTAAAACAAACAGTATGCTGCTTGGGCCAATTTTGGCAAAGCCAAGAATGAAGAGTTTGTCCCCCTCCACCCCGAGTCCTAGTGGTCAAAACAAGCTCTCCCAGAGTTTCAGAAAAATGGTGACAGCTGTGGTTTCAGCGTTTGCACTCTGCTGGGCTCCGTATCATATCTTTTGCATGATTGAACTCAAAGCTCAGGATAATGAAGAAACTCTTAAACTGGTGGAGACGTGGCTCCCTCTGGCTGCAACATTTGCATTTCTAAATCCAGTACTAAACCCCATCCTGTATGCCTTCAGCTGCCCAAAGTTTTTCGTGAGAATTCGACAAAGTCTGGGTTCAGTGTTTGATGGACTGGTGGAGGAGAGGGGGGGGTTTCTCATGTCCCCGGCGAGGAGCATCAGAGCTCATATGAGACGGAGGAGCAGTCGGGATGTCACGGTCATCACACAAGGATCTGCACAGTGTTCCCCTTCACTTAAACGATTTTCTGATACTTAGTGCTCAGACAAGACATAACAAACACAGACATCCATCTGATATCTTTTCATTCAAAGTTTTGCCAACGACCTTTCTTTCCAGCTGTCATTTCTGGACCTTCAATCAAAAAGTACTTTTTTAAGTTGAACGCAATGCACTGGATATGTAGACATGTAGCATTTCATGACTTTCATGAGCCGCTGTGGATAAATCGCATTAAAGCCTTTGTCACATACAACCACTGTAGGGGTGCTGCGGGTTTTTGGGTTGTCCAGGCCCATAGAAGGTTTCAGACACCTGTCTGCTATGACCTTCTACGGACATTGACAGGTGAGATGTCTATGACTCGTGGCAGCACGCCCATAGAAAAAAAACGTGCATGAACATTTTCACCCTGTGGGCTGACTGGGTTGTCTATGATCTTGGTATTTCCTGTGGGCTGCCTACATGGATTTGCCTATTTTTCACCCGCAGAGAACTCGTGTCCACCCGTAAGAGCAGCTGCATGCTGATGTGAGGGAATCAAACCCGCAGTCATCATTCTGTCAGCTCTGTTGCTGTCTATCTCTGTATGTCCTACAATCAGAACTCTTCATGTATCCTTGGGGGTGGGGGTGGGGGTGGGGGTGCTTATTTTCTTTAACATCTGTGCAAAAACAGAAACTAACATTTAAAATCAGAAAAAAGAACACTAACAAAACCAAGAAACATGAAAAACATACATTTAGCACAAGGTTGTACTATAGATGTTTAAATAGTTGTGCATACATATATATATACATATACATTAGAGTATATGTGTTTCTTTTTTTTAAGATAATATCTGTGTGTGAAAATCTGTTTTTTATTTACATAATCTGTATGTTAAATAAAGGAAGACATAACTAAAGTGAACATGAATGTACCACAAATACACAAATAATCAGGGCAAAGAGCTGTTAAACTGTGCTGGCCAGTGTTGTGTTTCTTCAACAGTGTTCTGTTCTTGTTCAAAAACAAGCATCATGGTACATCAGCCGTACGGTCACCTCAGGAGAGGTCAGGAAAATGGAACAGACACTTGTTGTGTGCGTGGTAAATGTTTGTAAGTTATTTGTAGTTTATTACAAATGGATGCTGCTGTTGTACGGTGCCCTTACACTCTGGTCTTACTGTGTTTCGGGTACTGAAGCTTGAAGAAATATCTTCTGTTGGAAGACATCATCATGCCAAATACTTTCCAGTTGAAAAGGTGAGCAAAGGTTCTCATTCAATTCGTGGTCTCCCACAATACCTATCTTTTTGGTTTCCAATTTTATATGTTTCTTCTGGAAACTATTTTTGTTTTGTTTGCTCAAAAAGAGCGGCACAACTCAGCTCCACGATCCCACTCGGCCAACCTCCCCAGCGCTTGGCCCGGCCCGTCAAAAAGCTTAGAGCAGAAGCCACTTTGCTCTGCTCAGAGGGGAACCCGCTCAGACTGAAATCAAAATGGAGTGGGCAGGAGCGGCCGGCAGTCCTCAGCAGTCCCATCAAAAGGTTTGGGTTGACCCTGTCAGGTTTGTCGGAGTGAAGACGGAGGAGATTCCTCCAGTCTGGAGAGACGATCATGGAGCTGTTGCATTCCAGACATGCAGCCTCTCATTTCCTGTCATGGACTATGTAAGTCACTGAAGTGCGAACCTCCTGCTGAGTTTGTCATGGTGGCAGAGTAATGTTACGGCTGGTAGCCAAGACGGAAACCCAGCAGCAGGAAGGATTCAAATCCCAATCGTGGAGGAACAAAAATGTTTAATGACCAAAAAAATCACCAGATACAGAGACTCAAACCATAGAAAGACTGCTGAGCACACAAGACTCTGTGACACTGAAAACCCAGGGAGCATTCCTTAAATGAATAGATAGAGATGAAAGCAGCTGTGAGAGCGCAGGAGGAATGAGCAACACAGCTGACCTGACTGCACATGAAAGTCTTTTTGAGGCGTGTGACAATGAAAAAGCTCATTTCTCTGCTCACACCAAACAAAAAACCAGAGACTCTAGGTTAAGAGGGAATGCATCAAAGGGAACTGTACTGCTATTTAAACTGTTGAAGTTATGTTTTTTTTAAACTGTGGCAGGAAGAAAACTAAAAATGGTTAAAAATGTCTTCTGATTTGCCACCACCAGAGGGCTACGTGGGCTTGAATACATGAACACTCCTAAAACAAAAACAGGATTAATCTTTTCAGACCATGTCATCCTGGAGAGCTTCACATCTACATATCTGAGCACCTTTCTGACTGATTGGATTGTTTCATATCCTCTATCCATTTTGATTGACTGTCTCATCACCACCACAGCTTTTTGAGTTGATGCCTTTCAAACTGACACACTTACACTCGGGCTGGTGAATAATGTAGGCCACAGCAGCATGGGATTATCATGAAGGTAGTTGTAATTTGGCCAGAATATTAGACCGTAAAGATGCAGCGTATGAAGCAAACCGGGATTAAACTCAGGGTCAGACCGACAATGATTCAGTTCCCACCAATGCTTCATAGCCACTAACTAGGGGCTCTGTTCCTCTTTTTTTCTGCATATGTTGCAGAAAATATGCTGTGTAGATCAGGATGTACGGACAAACCATCTCAAACAACACACAAGGAAAAAAAGTCCAGCAAGAATATTTATTATTAAAATATGCAAAAGAAAATTCTTTTCTTTAGTGCATATTTAAAAACACTTTCCTTTTTTACGCTATTTCTATGATTATTAATATTTGATCTTTTTGGGGGGCAATCACCTCTTGCTTAGAAAGAATGTACAGTGAAAATAGAAGTGGACTAAATTTGGTTTGTCTTCCACAGTCCCCATTCATTCATTTTCGCATAAACTTTGTTACACTTTGCTGACTGTCATTGCAGAGGCAGTATTCCACTCCGTCAAGTCTCCAGTGCACACACACACACGCGCACACACAGAGAGACAAGAACACACACTCATTGCCACAGAAAGTTCAGGCTCTAATCAACAAGTCTGACAAGTTTTTGAACCGTGAGAAAAGCCAGGGATGTGAAACTTTCTGCCGTCAGCCAATACATCCAACCCCCACTGTGTCGTACAAACAATGCAAATCAAAACTAGTTTAATTACACTTTCTATGATCTTCATACAATACAACAGAAGATAACACTGTTAAACTTAACCAAACTACGTACGAACAAGAGGTTAGAGAAGAAGATTCATTTTAACAAGATGCTGTGTCTAACGGATCATCAAGCAGATCAAACAGGAGACAATCGATTTAGTTTCCATTTAGTCCCAATGCAAATGTTAAAAAAAAAAAGAAAAAACATCTTGCTTGCCCTTCCTTTTGAATAAAATGTGTGTTGTGTCAAATTAATAAAGTAAACATTATGTTCTTGGTCGATGTTATTTGCACATATTTACATGCAACCAAGTCCAAAACCTGATGGAAATTCAAAACGCACATTGCTGCATTGCCTGCACATATTTGAAGTGCATCTAAGGCTACATTTTGTTAGAGGTAATTGTAAAACTGGAATGGTTACCAACCTGCACAGTGAATATGTTGGCTATATTAAGCAATTACTTACATTTATTTTACATATGTGTGATGTTTTTACATATTTTAGCTGAGGCCTCCTAACCGTAAACATAACCCTTTTCCTGGGTCAGGGGCGTCTTGACCCTAACTAAACAAAATAAGTGTGACCAAGGACAAAATCAGCATTATCCATGAATACTTTAGCATTTAAAATAAGTGCAGCCAAAAGAAATAATTTCAGCACTGGCTGCACATGTTTTAGAAAATCACGTTTTAAGTCAAATGAAATTCTGTCCATCTTCTGTTTGTTCTGTTCAGGGTCACTGAAGGCTTTTCTCAGCTGTCTCTCACAAACATCCCAAATGTCTTTTTCTATTTTCTTTTTGAAGAACTGCAAAAAATAGTGAAAAATGCATGCCTTAATGGATTGTTTATGCATAATTTATTCTTGGAGCTGCTTTATTTTGTTGTCCAAATTACTTTCAATTGTAAGTATTCTGAAATAGTGTTTGAGGTTACTGAATATTTCTTTCGCATCTGTTGTTTAATTGTTAGTTTACATGTGAACAAAAAGACGAAAAGGAAAAAAAAAACAACATCTGTTATATTTTATGGAAGCTCCTCAAGAATGTAACACGAATGCTTTCATGGTTTAGCTGTAAGTCAGGAATTTGCACAAAAAAGTGTTTCATTGAACAGGATTTTCCCCAGAAATGTTTCAGTGATCAAAACTTCACTAAATCAACGGACAACAGAACGCATCATAAAAGTTGTGCCCACTGAAGCATCCTTTAATATGTAGAGGTGGAACTTTCTATAAAAATATGAGAAGAAAAGTATTTTTAATCATTTTATATAAAAATATTTACAAGAAACTGATAAGAGGAAACATTAAGTCTTAAATTGCTGGTAAAGGAATTCATTGCCCTTTATGTCGGTGTAAATTTAGATAAAACAGTATTTTGGTGTTAGACAAATTACAAATTAGACAAATTACATTCCTGTGAATAGACACTTCTCCTATTGTCTTTATTTAAAAAGAAGGTCTGATTTCTTTTAAGGTTTGTTTTTAGAACAAAAAAGGGAACAAGATAGAGACCTACAACTGTTCCCAAATGACACCATCGGCACTTTTACTGCCAGGTTTCAGTTTAAGGCCAATCGATATACATATAATACATAATATAAATAAATGAATACATTTTAAATATTGCATATTTTAACGTGCAAATAAGCATAAAAACTGATGGCAATGCATGTTAGCCACAGGCAACCCCTGCAGCCAGCCATTGCTGCATTGCCTCCACTAATTTCATATTTTAACCTGTAACCCTAACCATAACCCCACCCTAATGACATGCCTGTAGTCGCTTCCAATATTTAAATATACTCTAAAAACCTACTCCAATCAAAATTGCGTTTTGGGTGTTCTTAACATGTGCTTGTGGCATTTTTCTAACAATGGAGGACATCTATATAACAACTTAAGACTAAAACTGCAGTTCTGAATATTTCTTTACTCTAATCATGATGAATCAGGAGCAGATTAAAGAAATCCTGGATAGCTCCAATAATGCTTGGCGTTTTTGTAAGGGGCTGTATAATCATAATTCAAAGACCACTGGGAACACTTTGAAAACTTCTTAAAAGATGATCAGAGTGGGACTTTAAACATCTAATTTATCCCATAGAAGCATTCATTTTGCATCTGTATTCTCCTGCAAAGTCACCAGTAGCTGCAGCGAGCATTGTGTTGAATGTGGCGACACCGTTTTCTCTTTTGTCCAGTCTAAAAAAAATGCCAGTGGAGTAAAGGAGGGCAACAACTCGGGTTATTTCTCAGTGGGTGGATGAGCCGTGTGTTTTAAGCAAAAGGAGGAATTCTGTCTTGAGAAATGCCATCCACCACTTCCAGTCCATAGTCATCTAAATTCAGCCACTTGTGGGTAAGGCTGAAATATGGTGGTGAAGGAGAAGCACCCACATGGGGTTATGTGGCAAAAGAACTGGTATTCTGGTCTGCTTTGATCACCCCCTTTGATATTTCCTCCCTTCACTCCTCCGTCGAACAGAAAACACTATCAATTGTGCTTCTGTCAAGAAGCTCCACTTAGATGTTTCCTACAATTGGTTGCCTCCAGGACTGATGGCCTATGATTATTACCTATGATGGATTCTTACCGTTGTCATTGTCCAAGTCTGGCGTGGCTGACCACGCCACAGCCTGTGGAGAAATAGGGAATGTGGTACAGGGTGAGGAAGTATAGGCTCCCCTTGCAAAAACACACCAATGGACTCTTGGTCCCTAGTCTGGTTTTAAGAAGACCACCAGGTAAATGATAAGTGTGGCTCCTTGGGCCACAAAGCCAGCTACTGCCACATAGAGGGAGAATGCTCACTGCTTTAGCCGCCCAAGTTCCTGCTTTAACAAAGAAATACAGAAGGAACATGCAACAGCTCGTCACTCTGACAAGCCGTGTCAGAGCTCTTTTTGCTTCCTGCTGATGCTGATCCACAGACAGATGAACTTAGGAATCTTCCTCTGCCACGCGAGGGCCATCACCCTGCAGCCAGCTCACTTCAGATTGAGAAACCCATGGATCCTTCCAATGAGGAGCAGCTGTTCCCTGTTATACAGATACACTTTTCTAAAGTGAGCACCTCGAAAAAAGAGAACACAACCGTGAAGAAGGAATGAAGAATAAGAATGACCCAGAAACCGCTGAGATTGATGGTGTGTCAGAGTTCTTTGAGAGTGACGGTGAGGAGTTCAACTATTCAACACGTCAAGGAGGGCCACCTGTCCTCGCCTCTACACACACCACAGCTAAAGCTGTAGTGAGTCTCGCTACGTCTTCTAGTTTGTCCTCTGACATCAGTTACCTGGTGTCCAGAGTGATCACCAACAAAGGACAACAACAAGCCCAGTCCTCTACTGGAGGAAAAAAGAAGAAACTGAACAGATACAATCCTCTGCGTGAGTAAGAACATTCTCTTCCTCACATGGACCTTTTAAACGTAGGTACATGGGATGTAGAGGTAAGATGCAGCAAATGCAAAGAAAAGATCATTAACTATTTATTAATCACCAATGTTGACTTGTTTTTATGTCTACAAGAACTTAGACTTAAAAACAGTACAGATGTGTCTGATGTCTGTCGCTTTTGGGACAGAGGCCTGACAGGGTCAGCATTGTCTTCAAAGACCATTGAAAAATAATTAGAATAATTATAAATATAATAATAAGCGTGAGAAAACTTTCCAGGCTGATTACTTCTTGTTTATTGTTTCTACCACAACCAGAAATAAGACTTATTAGCGTTTAGACAGCTCTATCATAGTAAAGGCAACACAGCTTTTTAAAAAGTTGAAATACATTTCTTCATGCTGGTTTTAATATTAAACTTTGTGAGGAGTTCAATACAGTGATTGAAAGAAAGATGAAATAGTAGCAACAGCTTTTTAAAATCGCGTGTGAGGATACATTGTTGGCAGAAGTTTATTCTATAGCTTTTCTTTTAGAGCCATAACCTTATTCACTGTGGTACAGGTTTTGTTTCCATTGCTTTTATCCTTTTTCTTGAAATTGAAATTACATTCTCAAAACCTCTTGACATTTGGCAACAAATTCAACATTTTTCATAAACTTCTTTAAATTCATTTGTTATTGAGTCAGTATTACCCTCCAAAGCAAGCCAGGGTCATCTTCATGTTTTAGTCGTCCCAAGCAAAACCATTTACTCAATTTTCAAAGTGTCTCATGAACATCAGACCACGAATAAGAAACTTTACAGTTAATAACTCAAATGTCCTTCAACATTTGCTGCATTTTTGGAATTGCTGTGATTGAATGTTACTTGAAACTAGATCTGGACTCAGATCCAGTTCCATATTCAGATGTTGTTCCTGACAAAAAGAGCATTTTTGTCACTATTTGTCATTGTTCTGAATAATGTGAACTTCCACCATGACTCACAAAAAAGAGACTAGACACTCAGAAATCCTGGAATGCTGAATATTTTCCTCCTGTTGTACACACGGTTCTTCAACCTCATGGAGGAGTTTTCTTCAGCAGAACACTGAAATGTTTGGTTGCAACATGCGTGTTGGTTTCTCCCCCATTGCATCACAAGGGAGGATCCTCCGGTGTGATTTTGAAGAGAATCTGTGGCCACACAGACGGCAGCGGGACGAGGCATGAGAAAGTGGAGGGAAACTCCCAGCCTGACTTTCATTTACCAAAACATTTTCTGTGCTTTAGATTATTATAAACAGTGCTCGGGTTATTTAACTTCAACGTTTTTTTCTTCTGGAGGTGTCAGCTCCACCATTTTCATGGTGATCTGCCTTGATGACAAAATCTCTGAACATTGTGATCTGAAAGACCAACAGAGTGAAAAAGGGACCATGGACTGACTCCATGAACGATACAGGAACTTAGCTTTGGAGCACAAGTGAACTGTTTTGGAAGAGATACGATCTTCTGCTACTGATCCATGCTGTTGTGCTGCAGGAGACGGGTTATTTTGAGGAATTACCAAAGAGTTTTGAGAATGTTCTTTCTGGTTGAATAAATCATTGAGAATAAAAGTGTCATTTTGGTGGATGGAGAGTTGCTTTTGAGACAGGAGTCAAATGTTTAGAGAGAGAGATGACATTTTGCTGCTGGGGGTTTTGCTGAACCATATAAACTATACAGTGTTGAGAATGTAAATTGTGTTTCAAGAAATGAGCCCAAGTGTTGGAGAAAAACTGTAGAGATCATTGTAATCATTGCTTTTAAAGGAAGAAGAAAAACGATGTGGTCTCTGAAAGCTTCTCTCAGACGCACAGCAGCCTAACTTCCTGTGGAAATACTATGAGCTAGTTTCTCATGAAACATGGACCCTTTTTGAAGAACAGACATTCTCTGCCCTTTAGGTCAAATTAAGAAACATGAAGTGATCACTGCTATTAACCAACTGGGAAGTCCTTATGGTCTACTTGCAGAATTTTATCATTTGTGTCTTGATAAGGTCACCAATCTTTTTATCTCTGTTTTTAACACGGCCCTTAATGTAGGCTAATTTGATGCAGAATTTAAAAGTTTAGTGTATAAGAAAGATGATGAATAGGATTTAATAAACAAACAACAAAAAATAAAATGAATTCAGATCATAAAATACTTGAAAAAATTATAATGTAAAGACTTACTGATGTTTTAGCTCAAATCATTGAAACAGGATGAACACTTCAAAGGCAGAAAGATGTGGGATGACCTCTCTGTTATGTATAGTAAAATAAAACAGTATTATTTTATCAGTCTTTTAAATACTAATAACTACTGAGAGATATCAATGTTTTTCAAATATTTAGTTCCACAGTGAGAGATGTCAGAATTGCACTTACCTGTTTTGCTGAACAAAAGGATCCTGTGATGATCTATGCTGAGATCAAGTCTGAGCAAAAGTCTTCCCTGCTGCTTTTTATCCTTTTTGTTCATTAGGGTGTGTCTAAAAGAAAAATTCTCTAATGTTTCAATTGAAGATTTCTCTGTAGTTCCTCCCACAAAGCACTTTTAACAGCTGGCTGTGGGCAGTAACTTCCTGCACTTCAGTTCTAACACATCCAACTTCAAGGACAAAATGTCCTCATGTTGAGGGTTGTTCTAAAGAGAAGTGTCATTAAGATGATTTAGTGTTGCTAATAAGGATTTTTTTAGATTAGGTTACATGTTTGCAAAAAAACCTCTGAACGGTATTTGATCATTGCTTTGAATGTCACACGATGAATATTTGGAATGTATTACATTAGTAGATGTTTTAGTGTAAAACAGATAAGTTGTAACAAAGAAACGATTATGTTTTATAGACAATAATACAAACAAAGCAAAAAAATTAGAAAATGTCATTTTGATCAAACTGGAACAAACATAAGAAAACCTTTTTACAGCTTTTAAAATTGTAAACACTTTGGGCTGCCTCTCAAAAACTCTGTTTCCTTGAATCAGTTTCCTTTCTTCTGAAATCTATTTTTATTTACCACAACTTCAAAAACTTATTTCTGGTGTTCCCAGGATGAAGTAAGAATGGAAAACATTTTAAAAGTGATTAGATAAATACATGTTGCAATATTTAAATAACAAATTAAAATGACATTTAAATATTGTTTGCTCAGAAATAAATAAACCAAACAAATACATTGATGAAAATATTAGTAGATTTCAACTGCTTTTCATGTTTGACATCTCTTTCCACTTCTACTGTTTTTTTTCTTAAATTCTAATTATTGGATTGGTTTGAATCATTGGGTTCCCAATTCTAGGTTTTGTGAAATTGATCTGTTATAAGAGCTTTTTCCATCTCTCCTGAATACATTTTTGCTTTGCAAACAAATCAACAACTTTGAAGTTATTTAAAAAAAAATGCTTCCAAAGTGAAATCATCCTTTTATTACAGTTGTCTATTCAGTTCCATGAATCAAAATTTTTTTATCAGTGTTTTATGCTTGATGTGAAGTCATTACAGAGAAGCTGATTTACTGTTTATTTAGTCAGCACTCTGCCCAGCGATGCTTCATTCTGTCAGCTGCGTGCTGATTTCAGCACAGTCACCTCCGTTCTTCTGCTTGTGATGTAAATGGCTGAAGGAACCAACATGGAGGTGCATTTCCATCACCTACTGTGTAGAGACGCCACCGTTCAAAGATGGGCGGGGCTTTCATACTGGAGCTGCAGAGCACGATGACGTAAAACTTCTGAAATGAGGTGGGACTTACAGCAGTCGACCAATCACAAAACTTGACTTTATTACCTCGTTTCAACCACTAGATGGCAGCACACAGACAGTTTGAGACTACAATTTCAGGAATTGAACAAGTTTATTTTACATTGTCAAAAGTTTTGCAAGTTCCAACAGTCAGCACTTTTAAACAGCAAAATAAAAGTTGATTTAATGTTTAGTGACTAACGTTGTGAAAGGGTCCATCCTATTACCAAAACAGTTTTCTTTTGGCACAAGGGCTACTATTATTATTTGACAGTTTATGAGTTAACATCTTTACCACATAAATGAACATTTTTAGTGCACCAGTCGGAAGAGGTTACCTTAAACTAAATACTTGTATTTAAGTTATTTTTGCAGCTGAAATAGTTTGAAGTGTATTCACATCAAACAGCATCAAGGAGTTGACCTTCTGATTTGGTGATTCTAGTTTGCACATTAAAAATGTACTTTTTAGGAAATACTGGTCGTTTATCTTTTTTGTTTCATGCAAGATCAGCTGTTGTCACTTGGCAACAGCAAAATTCCACAAAACAGCGACCAGAGATTGATTGAAGGGGCTGGGACTCATAAAGAGTTTTTTTTTTTGTTTGTTTTGCGCTGGCCTTGTTGCATCTGCCCTTTTCTACATTGTGTGTTGCTGGGGGGAATGCGGATGCACCGACAGGAGCAGGAAGAGGATGGATAAACTTTTGCGGAGATCTGGCTCTATTCTGGGAGGGTCCCAAGAGTCTCTGACTGTGGTGGATGAGAAAGAGAAGCAACAAAAATTGGAATCCACCACAAACAATCCTCTTCACCATCATCCACCTCTGCATGAGGCCGTGGGTACACAAAGGAGCTCCTTTAGACACAGACAAACTCCTCACTGCAGGAAGGAGAGCTTTCACAGATCTTTCCTCTAGTCGGCTATTAGACTCTACTTGTAGAGGATTCAGACAAGGATTCAGAGTAGTGTGCAGTGTTTGATGGATCTATTTTCTTTTTAACCTTGATTCTGAGATTCTTGTGGTTGTTTTAAATAAAGTTATTATCTTTTCTCTTATTTGTTTTTTTTTTAATTAAATTATAATATTGAGAAAAGGTGAGATAAAGTTTTCAACAATTAAACAATAAAACACCGCAGCAGAAGTTCTCCCGAATTCTATGCTGTTAGCATGAAGAAGAGCTGAAAAACTGTGATCGGAAATGATTGTACAAATGCCCCGAAACCAGAAAAAAAACAACCTGTCCTAACAATCCATTTAAAGCTGCATCCATATTTTACCTTATGTTAGTGAATGTTTTTCATGTGGCAGTAATCATAACATTTTCTTTTTTTTTTTGGTGTGCTACTTTACTTCTTACCACTGAAGTCTCACATAGTGTTGGAAACCATATATTTATATATACATTCTATGTGACATATAATAAAGAATCAAGTGTAGAGGATTGGGGACAAGCCAACATTAACAACAGAGCAGATGACATCCAAGAGCATCAGAAAAAAATTAATACAGGATTATGGCAAATGGCACATACATGCACAGGAACGGAGTAAGGCTTATGACAGACTGGTGAACTGTTGCCGACACACTTTGATAAAATATTTTTTTCCTGTTTTTATTTTCTATTTAGAAAAGGGACTCAGAGAAAAGTAAGACATCTCACAGCTAAATATAGCAAAACCAAAAAGTAAAACATAACACTTTCAAATGATAGCTATTCTTGTTAAGTGAAAAAAAGATACTGGCATTGAAAGTACTAAAATGAGGGGAAAAAGGTGACCAGACGATCACTTAATTGTCAAGTGCAGATGGGCTGTGAGGATTGAGAGAGGGATGAGAGAAGGAGGAGCAACAGCGCTCAGAGATATGCCTCAGATTATGAACGGATGTCAGTTGCTCGACAGGCGGGAACAAGAGTGAGACACAGAGAGAAAGACGACATCTCTGTGCGCTCCAGCTGGACTGTTACCATGACCGAGATGAAAAGAGTAGAGTCTGTGGATGTGCCAGAGGGAAAATTAATGAAAAAGGTCAGTGGACGAGGATGCCAAAATACTGGTTAAACATGATTAATGCGGCCACTGGCATGACGTCGCCACACACTTCACTTTTTGATTTTGTTCCTTTTTTATTCCGCCAGACACAACATGACTTTGGATTGACTTTCAGTTCCGTTTCCCTTCTTGACAAATTCCCCTTTCTGTCAGTGCATTGTATCGATATATATATATATATATATATATATATATATATATTTTGGGAGGGGGGGTGTACATCATGATCTGACTGTATCTGTAACTTTTTTTTAGCATTGTAGACCTAAAGACCTCAGTCATTCAAAGAAATTTCCAAATCTTTCATATACTCATCCACACATACATATTACCCAACTTCCTGGTATTTCCAGTTTGACCTTCCTGTTTTGCATCTTCCAGGGTTCAATCAAGAAGAAGATTGAATCCTTCAGGCGATGGAGTTCAGCTAGTATTAAGAGGCCACCAAAGCCCAAAGCCAAGACATTAAGCCTTTCCTCTCCTGTTGGAGACCCTGAAGACATGTGGCTGCAAGAAGGAGACAAACGAAGGCTGCGCCCAATTGTCAAGTCTGTCTTTGGACAGGTAGGACACTGCAGTAAATACACTGCAGATGACTGTGTGTCAAAGTGGTGTTTGCTTGACTAATGCTTCGTATACAATCAAACCCTTTTAAACACTTTTCAGACTTTTTCACCCACACTCAGACCAACTAATCCCTATCCTATTCTAATGCTATTAGGAGCAATCACATTCAGAGCAATTTTTATGACTTTTGCACATCTGCGTGCTTTTTCTGCTTAGATGTTTTCATTGAACTGCTTTTTGATTAAAGGGTAAGAAAAACAAACAAAACGAGATATGTTTGTGAAAAAGAAAGAAGACTTGGGTAGATAAAGATTCCAAGATTTTAAAAAATGTAAATCTGGTTGTCAGTTTATGGACAGGACCCTTTGTTTGCTCTTGTGTGATTGGTGTTTGGTACAACTACTCTGACCTCAGTTAAAAAAAAAAAAAGCAAGGTGATGAATGTCACTTATATGTAATCATGTTAGTTACTAAACTGAAAATGATGACATTAACACAATCAACAAGTCATTTGTAATCAAGCAAAGCAGTAGTGCTGGAAACACAGCTGACTTCAAAGCTAAGAAGATCTACTAAGGTATAATATTGACAGCAAAGGTGTATTGTGCTTCCCGTCTGGTGTAGAATGGAAGCCCATATAGGAGACCAGGGAGCCTAAAACTGCAACAATTTGGAGAACAAGAGCTGTGCAAAAGCTATAAAATCATGCAAAGGTCCTAAAGATGGGCTTTTGTCTGTTGGTCTGATGAGATGTTGTAATACATCAAGGTGAGAAGTTTAAACAAAGGTAACCCTCATCCATCCATTTGTGTTTTATCTTCCTACGTGTCATTTGGGGTTCTACTATTAGCCTCAAAAAAAAAGAATTTCAATTTTGAAGAAAAACATTTGGTCAAAAGTCAGTCTTGCTAAAGACTGGAAATTACTGTTCATTTCCACATTCAGTATTATTTTGGATAAAAATTACTTTGTACAAATGTTGGTGCAGTCAATCTATTAAAAAATAATCCGATTAATTACACTTTTGGATTGTGATTTATCAAGATTAATTAGAGTGTTTTACTAGTTAAATTTTACATGACAGCATGCAGCTTTCGAACAAAAAAAAAAGCCAGAGAGAAAAAGTTTTCCTTCATTTTCATAGTCTGAAATGTTAACATTTATAAAGCATTAACTCAGAAGTGTAATTTGTGTACACAAAACCCATCAACAGTAAGATAAGCAGAACTCTAAATGTGGGGTTATGGACCCGGCTTTATTATTGGATTTGTTTTTTGGGTTCCACTTCCTGTTTTATTTTGTTGTTGGTTGCACTTCCTGTGTTTTCCTCCTAGTGTGTGTTCTCTCCCTCCTTTATTGGCACACCTGTTTCCACTTACCTCATCCCCTACTTCTAGTTATAAGTCTTTGTCTCCCCTACACTAGTTGTCGGGTGGTTCTTGTTGCTTATAAATCTTGTGCTCTATATTTTGAGTATTGTTTTCAATTAAATAAGAGACTTTGCATTTTGAGAGTTCTGTCTGCTTTTGTGTCCGCGCGTCAACCCTGACACTAAAGACTTTTATGTCTGCAGTTTTACTCCAAGAAAACAAAGGTGCTGATATGCAGCCATAAGAAACAAACATTGTGTTTCTGCACTTTAAATGGTTTGGGTGAATACTCTATTATAATTGGCTGCTGGGTGTTCTGGAAGAAGTTCTGGTCACAAAGTTCTTTATGTTCAGGCTTCTTCAAAACAAACTTTTCCTGCATGATGCAGACAAAAACAAGTGAAAAGAGCTGTACTTTCTTACTGAACTGATGGTTTGTGAACCTATCGTGATGATCAGCACACTTATCGCTTCCATTGCCGCTGCAATTCAAGGTCGCTGCCGGCTCAGCGACGCATTGATTTGTTACTGTGACAACATTATTATGAATCAAATTCGAGCAGTGTAATTAATCACTGTTAATATATTTTGAAGCGTTAATTTTTTTAAATTAATCTCATGTGTTAACGTTGATAGCCCTAATATACATATATATTTATATATGTTAGCCTTCTTAGCAAAAAGTAGAAATAAGTGTTCAAAAGAATATGTTGTCAGTTCCTTCAATTTTTTTCAACAATAGAACCCAACCAAGGGGCACAAATACCAGCAAAGGATTCAGAGAAAAAAACTCTAACCCCCAAATAAGTAAAATATGAAAAAAGTAATTAACTGATAAAACAAAAACAAAATTACTTTCAATTTTACAAACAATATTTAAGTAAGTTAAGTAACACTCAATATATTACTTGCTTAGAAGAAGTTCAAACTTTTGACAGTTTTACGTGTGCAAGTCCTGAGAAGCCAGCTCAATGGCAGGAACAAGACTCGGGCAGTAAACAGTTACACACTGCCAGTCATCACATACCCTGCAGGAATAATCAGATGGCAGAAGGAAGAGATCCAGACCATGGATGCTAAGAGAAGAAAGCTCCACACATGGAGGGTTCCATCCCAAATCCAGCACCCTGAGGCTGTATGCTAGCCGCAAGGAAGGAGGCCGAGGACTAGTGAGCGTGGAAGCCATTATTCAGGATGAAACATCCAAGATGCATGAATACATCAAGCTCAAGGCCCCAACTGACAGTGTGATCAGTGAATGTCTCAGGCAACGGACAACAGAGGATGTGGTTCTGGAGAACAGATCCTCATGGGAGGACAAACCCCTGCATGGGACGTACAACCGAACCATAACTGAAGTGGCTGATGTCAAGAATTCCTACCAATGGCTAGAAAGGGCTGGCCAACATGAACAAACCCTGAGCACCAGAGCGATAGAGGCTCAGATCTACCACACCAGACAAGACCCAAGGTGTAGACTGTGTGAAGAGGCGCCTGAAATAACCCAACACACAACTGCAGGGTGTTAGAAGCTGGCAGGGCAAACATACATGGAGCGCCACAACCAAGTGGCTGGGATGGTGTACAGGAACATGTGTGCAGAATATGGACTGGAATCTTCAAAGTCAAAATAGGAAACACCTACGAAAGTGGTTGAGAATGAGAGAACAAAGATCCTGTGGGACTTCCAGATACAGACGGATAAGAGGGGCGAACCAACCAGATGTTGTAGTGATGGATAAAGCACAGAGGAAAGCTGTTGTGATGGATGTGGCTGTACCAAGTGATGGCAACATCAAGAATAAGAACCGTGAGAAACTGGAGAAATACCAGGGACTCAGAGAAGAACTGGAGAAAGTTTGGAAGTTGAAGGTGACAGTGGTGCCCGTGGTAACTGAGTACTCTGGGCTGTAACCCCCAAACTGGAGGAGTGGCTCTCTCTCTCTCTCTCTCTCTCTCTCTCTATATATATATATATATATATATATAAATATATGTGCTAAAAGTAATATACAGTTTACTGATTCATATAGTATTAAGATAAACAGAGCAGTAAGGAAAGAAACAATAACCAAGACAATACATTCCCAATTACCCTTAAACAACAACTGAAAATGACTTTAGGCAAACACACAACAAAAAACAGCAATAATAAAGAAAAAAAAGAAAGCTGTCAGATTAAATTGACAAAAAAAAGCTAAAAAAAAAGGCAAATTTGTCAATAGACTGACCAGAGACTTCCCTGCCTTCCTCAGAATTAAGCAGCGTAAGGCAAACAGGTTAGGGAGTGGATGCATGGAAAACTAGAAGCAATTGGGGTTTGAGTAGATTGTGCTGTCAGTGTGTTATTTTGTTAAAAATCACAAAACAACCATTTAGAATTCACTCATTTTCCAGTTTAGCAATCCATACTCTCAGTGACAGATGGGCCAAATAATGAGAAACTAAAGAAATTGAGGGCTTAAGTAAGAGATGGATTGCCAAATGTCATAAAGAAACAGAAGAGATTGATTGGAATGTAAAGCGAGATTAGAGCTTACATAAATGTGTGCTAACGCTGCAGAGGAAAGGCTTGAACTTTCAGGAACAAGTTAAGGTTTAATGGATTATCAACTCTAACAAGCTGTTTCCCTGGTTTGATATTTTATTTTGATCTGTAACCCATTTCAAATAAATATAAATGAATAGGTGTTTTGTGTTTATTGCATAAAATGTAATGAGGACATTGGGGTAAAAACAAGAGCAGATTTTCCAGACAGATTTAAAAGTGGGTTAGTTGATGGGCCGTAGTGACGGACTGTGGGCAGCAACAATTGTACTTGGTATTCATGGCTATAAAGTACATGCAGTTCTGACTTCTCTGTATCACGATCTCCTCATCCTACTGTTTCAACAGAGACTATAATCCATAGGACCCCTGGCCCTTCAAAAGAAATGTATGTCTACATTTTGTATGGCATAAAAATCCATGAACAAAGTCTGGACAGGTGCAGAAGGCATTATCCTCCCTCAATGGGTAGGTGGTCAAGAATGAGAGCAGAGAAAGTGGGACAATCCACGCGGCCATATGTACACTCTAAAATATGACGTCAGGTTAGAAGGAAATCCTTAAATAAGCATTCCATTCTGCTTTAATTCTGATGTGTCTTGCTGTTGACATAGTTATTTTGTGATTTTAATCTCAATAGGTGGTATAAGGTTGTAAATAACAATAACTGTATAGAGTTTCCAGCACTCGTTCATTTTAGGGGTTGGATGTAAAATGAATCTTGACATAACAAACCTTGACTCTGACTCAACAACTTAAGATGATGTAGCACATGTTGGGAAGTAGTTTTGAGTGACGCTAGTCATTGTGACAAGAAAAAGCAACACATTGTTTTTTTCTTTTCTGTCCTTTTTCGACTGATTTTAGAAAACAGGGAAATGTTAAATGTTTATGTAATGTAAAATAGTTTGAGTTTTACAAACATCTGTTCTGCACCAGACTGTAATCAAATATACTTTTATCTTCAAGAAGACAAAACTCATTTCTATCTACTGTTTGTGTCTATAGTTTCCAGTAAACACATTAAAATAACAAAAGGCAAGAGGAAAGGGGAATCGTGACATAAACATTATCCAAAAATGTGGGTAGAAGCATTTGTTTATTCATCTCACCCTTTAAACATTACAATACCATTTCATACTACCAATAATAACAAGATAAATGCAAAACAATATATACCATTCCAATAAAATAATGGTATATGGAACAGATCAGGGACCAGTCAGACACCCAACAGATAAAAACAGAGAAGGTGCATCGACACAGGAGGGGCAGAGTGGGAACTGAATCTGTGATCACATGTCGATCAGAGATTAATTTTCTTGAGTGCAAAAACTAAACCACATATTTTTTTATTTAAAAGTTCACATCTGCTGGTTATTTAGCACATATTTAAACTGTTATATAGATAACCGTTTTCGGGTCAGGCGTGCGTAGTGGCTGCTTCGCAAGTGGGGTCGGGTCAAAGACTGGCGGCAAGGGTGGTGGTGGTGGCACATTGATGTGGGCGGTAAGGGTATCAGTGGTGCCTGCAGGCCATCCAACGCCGCTCGCAGCTTTAATTTGTTCTTAAGTGTGTCAAGTTAATGTATTATCATGTTTATGGATAACGTTTACTTTGAAAGGCTTAAGAATAGGAGGATATAGGCCCTTTAATAATTTACGCAACAGAAATTTCAAAACTGTTGTCTTTTATTGAGAAATATCACAAAACCTCTCGACTTGTTTCCTCAACATCTGTGATAAACTAGTTTTTGCCCTTAATCCTCCTAAATGCTTTGATCACAACAAAAGTTCAAAATTTTCATCAGCAGATGATTCTTAAAAGTCTTTAGTCATGGGCAATAACACACTTTTAGGATTTAGTACAATACTGAATACTTGTTTGCATAAAATATTAAATACCATCTGATGATACCAATTACTGGGAATTTCTAATTTGTGATTTTTTTTCCATTAAAACTGGCCAGGAAAGAACTTTAATGTGAAGGGTTCAAAATATGAAACCGTTTTTTCAAAATCACCAACTTGTGCCGTTGTTGCTAAAGTAACACAACTCACGGCTCCTCTTGCCATGTGACTGATGGAACAGTTCACTATGCTGTGGGTTGGGGCTGTTTTGGCAAAAACCACGAGAGTAACTCACCTAATAACCCCAAAAAATCTAGTAATGACACATGCATTTTTATTTTGCAATTAACTGAAATAGTAATCAATACTTTAATAGAGTACTTGATTCCAAAATTGGTGATGTACAAGTATTGATAATTTAATACCTTGGAATCAATACTCCCTTTACTAAAAGTCTTCCTGTTTCATTTTTCTCTCTGCTCCACCACTTTTGCTCTGTCTGACTTTCAGCATTCAGTCTCCCTGTTGCAGAAATTTCAGAAAAAAAAAATCACAAAATTTCTTCATCAATCTTCATCATGGCAACCAGATCCATTAAACTGTCTTCTTCTTCTAGTGGAATTGTCCCAGTATCTCTCAAAACCGCTGCCGTGACTCATCCTCGAGAAGCCTGCAGCCCCCCACCCCCCCCACCCCCCTCACCCCCACCCCCCCCACCCCCCCCCCCCCAAAAAAAAAAACCTCAAAACTCTTTGGCCCTTCTCCAACCTTCCATTTCTTTCCAAAAAGCAGTTACTTCTCAGCTCCACGCCAATGACCAACAGTCACAGTTCCATTCACCCATACAGACACACATTCACGCACTGATGGGAGCTCCACTGCTCAACACTGGTGCCAACCTATACCCACCAGGAGGGTTCAGTGTATTGCCCGAAGATACTTCGACACATGGGTTGTTAGTGCAGGAACCTAATCTGCAGTCTTCTAATCAGTGGTTTACTGCTCAGCCTCTGCACAATGGAGTCTGAGTGTCATCCTTGACAGTCTTTTTTCCTCCTCTTTATCTTGACGTATCAACAGAATGTTTATATGTAACACATGACCATGAACACATGGTTTGTCTACTTGTCTATTATGACCCACAATGGTATTGTGGAATTTTCTCATAATGGAGGATAAAGAAAATTAAGATAAAAAATGCATTTCCGAGTCCACAAGCCCCCTGCTCTGCTTCCTTTTCAATGCATCCACTCGCAGACAAACACTGTAGATCCATGTACGTCTTGGTTTTCCTTGTCCAAGCTGACATTTGACACAAAAATGTTGAATAGCATCAATATTGCTTGTCATTTTGGTCGCACCAGTAATGTTAGGCTGGGCTTGTGAGGAGCTATAAGACACAGATGATGCTGAAAGATCAGGTTTATTTATTTGGAAGAGCTCCACAAAAACATCGGTAATCACATGTCCATGTCTGGGTTGATGAAATCACTCAGAGACACGCGTGGTTACGGTGAGCATCAGCCCTGCTGCCGGAGCTGTACCTCCCAATGGCGTCTGTACATTGACTCAACAACATAGCTTTAGTTTAACTTGTTTAACTCTCAGCAGCACATATCACATCAAGAACCCCATCCACACATTACATTCTAATAGTTCTAGCTCTCAACCACATGTCATTTTCAGAACAACACACTGCATTACTTTTTATCTCAGACCATTGATAAAGTCAGCCCCCCATACCTCACTGAAGTCCTCCACATCAGAGCCTCTCACTGTCCCGACTGTAAGACTCAGAGCAATGACAGAGAAAACTAGCTCTTTCCCCTCGTTGGAATGCTTGCCCAGGACATTCACAATGCCACATCTTATCCTTTTTTTTTTTCAAACTAAACACAATACACATTTGTTCTGGCTTTCCTTCTCTTTGAGAAGACATTGTAAGTAAGATTTTTGTTTTAAATTTGAAAAACAGCTTTAAATTCGAAGGTGCACATTGTAAATTTAAAGATATTTTTGAAAATTTGAAAATAAAATTGTAAATTTGAAAAAAATAAACTTGTAAACCTGAAAGAAATATTGAAAATTTGAAAAAAAATAAATATACAAATAAAACTTGAATAAAAAGGAATATTAAAATCTGAAACTGTTACCAAATAAAAAAAGATATAATGTGTATTTGTTATTTCAACGTTTTTTTTGTTTCTCCTTCTTTGACATCCCTTCTTAGTTTACAGTTTCAATTCAGTTTTCAAGTTTTCACTTTCGAGCTGATCCTTTTTTACGTGAGGGCGGGGCTTTAAGCTCATTGGCTACCGGGACATTTCCCATGTAGTGACAGTGACAGTAGTGACACTTTCAACACCTCTCTCAGACAACATGAACACTTTCTCTCTTCTTTAAGCTAAAAGGTCATGCATGTATAGAATTTAAATGTTTTTTTCTAAAAAAGAATTTCAAACTTATAATGTCTTGTTTTAAATTTTCCTTTTTATTTTTTTATAAATGGGCAATCTGGCTTTTCATTCACTTTAAGCTGATCCTAAATTAGCTCCATATGTAAAGGCCAAAACATAACATTCACACCCATTATGTTTTATAATAGGTCTCCCTGCTCTGCTCCATTCTGATGCATCAGCTTACAGACAAATAGATCCATTTACGTTCCTTATCTGAGCTGGTATCTGGCTCAAAACTGTATGACTACATAGTTCCAATATTGCAATGGGAATGTTAGGTTGGGGTTGTTAGCGGCTGTAAGCTAGCGGGAGAGAGTGTGAATAAAGTGATCATGGGAAATGAGGGCAGTCTTACTCTGACCCAATGGTCCTGCCTACAACTCAGAAGCTCTGCAAAAACTGTCAACAACACAGGACTTTGATTTTGGTTAAAACTGGAATTATCAGAATTGAAAGAGCACTGGGAAGGCTTTTGCAATAGATCAATAGATGAATTGAGTGGGACTTTAAATAGCTCTAACAGGCCCTCTGTGCAGGGTTTCAGGGTCGGGTTTAAAAAAAGAAAATCTGTATGATGTGCTTGGGTCTCTACTACTTCACCCATACTTACACTTGTGTGTTGTATATGTGTTGAGCTGCTGTCCACAGTAGAAAAAATGTGCATGAACCTTTTTCTCTGAAGGCCTCCTGTGGGCCCCGCACAGGTTTGCCCGTTCTTTACCCACAGACAGCCAGGTTCCACATCTAAAGGAAGTTGTGACAAAGGCTTCACTCATTTCAAGATGCTTTTATTGCAGCTGTGGGTAGTTTTTGGTCTTAAGCGGAAAATAACTGTTGGCACTTCAGCAGCTGCTCTCCATGTAGTTTGTAGGAAAAAAAAATCAAGCGCATGTTTTTTTGAGTCTTATCTAGCTCAGTGGAAGTCACCATGTGTCCCACTCCAACCCCTCATCAGCTCCCATGTTTTGCATCCTCCACATCCTGTAGATGGAAAGGTTAGAGAGATTAGTTCACTTTAAAGCTTGGAAAGCATGGATGGATGTGTGTCATGACTGGAAAGTACACAGACCCACTTAGTAAAGAGATGATCTTTTCATTTTCTGACACAGAACAGTTAAGTATTCACTACCAGTGCAGTATCTAATGCAGCTGGATTATAGTCTACTATAGTAGTTATACTGACACAACTTACTAAGAAGAATTTAATGTGAACTACCACAGGTCCCGTCCTAATCTTTCTGTACAACTGTCTTAATTTTAAATTTGGGTGTTAAAATAAAGTGGTCATGGTTTCATTTTGAACAGTAAACCTTTTGTCTGAAACAAAATTAAAAACAGACTGGGCTGTAGATTTATTTTTGTACCCCTAAACACTCCAAATCTCATCTGAAGTTTGACCTGAGCAACAGCACATGCGACAATCAAAATCCTGACTTTTGGAAAGTGTCCATCATGCTGTGTGTTGCCCAGTCACCAGATTTCCTGTTAGCCTTTGCTATATCCCAATGTTTCAGGCATCTGGTGTGCTTACTATTATCAAGGGCCACAGCACAAATTCTCACCCAGCTGCTTTCCCAGATAGCAGGCATGTTTGAGCCTAATCTGAGCTACTTTCACCAAATCCAGCTCCAGTAGGGCTCTAGTTAAGGCAACTTTGGAACTATATTTTCCAATTCTTTGGATTCTTCTGTCCCTTCTGGTAGCTGTAAAAAATGCTTGCAAGTGATATAACACATATTGTGACAATTTCAGTTTATGAGGACTGAATTTATTTTGTTTATCTTCTAATGTTTTCTTCTGTTTTTTTCATTTAGCTTTTGGGTTTGCAATTTGGTCAGCTTTAGACTTTCTGTTTGCGTTTTATTATTGTGTACACCATGTTTATTTCTATACAGCTTTTTTCAGTTCTATTAATTTTGCCTTCTATCAAGGTCCACATTTGTTCTTTAATCAATTTCGGATCCTCACATGCATTTGCATCACTCAGGTGTTCCTTCTTTCTTATGTCACATTTAGGGTCACATTTTATGTCTTTGCTATGTTTAAACATCCAAATGTGTTTTTGGTGTTTTTAACTTGTGCTTGTGGCATTTATCTGATGATGTATATATATAAAGAAAATTAGGATAAAACTTGCACGGGTACTTGCTCTGGGTACGTCTTTAATCAATTTAGTTAGAATCAGGAGCAGATGAAGAAACACCATTTGAAAAAAAAAGTTGTATTGGAGATGTAGAATATACGCTGGGCCACAAGCTCCCTGCTGCTCAGCTCCATTCTGATGCTTTCATTTGCAGACAAATAGATCCATGTACGCCGTCTTTTTCCTCGTCTGAGCTGGTATCTGGATCAAAACTGTACGGCAGGATAGCTTCAATATTACTAGCTAATTTTGTTGCACTGTTAATGTTTTAAATTGTGGCTAAGATTGTCATAATCATAGTTAAAAGACCACTGAGAATGCTTTTCCAATAGATCAAAAGATGATCCGAGTGTGACTTTGAGATTTTTATTAAACTGCTGAAGTTATGGTGAACAATCTGACTTCTGCATTTGGGTCAAAACTATCATCCATCACAAATTGTAAGAATTCTCCGACATTGACTTGATACAGGCGTCATTCCAGCTTTTTCAAAATCACTGCTGGATTATGAGTTGAGTCACCAGCAAACTGACAGTGTGGATCACTAAGGCCCAACTGCTGAACAGTGTGTCCCAGCTGCAGTCAGAACCGGAAATGTTCATTGCTTCAAATTCAGATGACATTAGATTTTGCTCCAAATTAAAAACATAACATACTGTAAAACTTTTTTTCACATTGCTGCTGATCCAGATTCAAGCCGAAGATAATGCAAGCTTTTGAACTTTGACACTTACTAAGTTAAAAAGCTAAATGTGAACAGTTAGGAACTAACCCAAAAAAAAAAACAATTTATTTAAAAAAAAAAAAAAAACACTACAACAAAACTTTGTCAAACCTACAAAAATAGTAGTAAATCTGTACTTTGTAAAGAAAAAGTAAATAAAATGGCAAAGGTTCTTTAAAGTTCTAGGTCTATATAGTTGTGTGTTTTTCCTTTAATTTTGTTCTCAATAGTTTATTTCTCATCTACAGAAGTCAACACATTTAATGATTCACCAACAGGAATGAAAACAAAGCCTAAACATATCGTGACTTTTAAATATTTCTAGTAGAGTTTAGAAGAGTTCAGACATGTTAAAAAGTTCTGGTAAAGACTTGAAGTTTAGACAGCTGTGAACAGTCAACCTGAGTCAGCTGCATCGGACCATTTCCGGCTAACCATACAGTCATGGAGGTCAAACGTTTTTTCATATTTTATTTAGTCTTTTCTGTCATAAAAAGCTTCTATTTTGAACAAGCACTTCTTTCACCATTTTCTAAAACCACATCAGCAGGAGTGAAAATCTGTATTCATTTGAAATATCATCAAAAACAGTACCAAGAAAAGCCCGTTACGGAACTGTTTTGACATTTTTGATTGTTTTCTTGGCATCAGCTGGTGCACTTACATAAACAAATACATGTAGATTCAAATCCTTTGTTGCGTGGGACGACAGTCTTCTCTGTCCTCTGTGTTGAATGGATTCTGACAGAAAAAAACCTTTAATTTACCAGAGTCCACAAGAAGGTCAAGATAAGAAAATGAATTTGTCTCTGTGTCTTCTGTTTGAATGATGGAGTGGAGTATTTGAGAGAGGTGCATTGTGACATCTAGTGGTTGAGCATTAGAACTTCTGAAAACAAATGATGAGAGGAAATAGACCTCCTGCACTTTGCTGCACTCTGCTGGTGATGCAAAGTATTCAGAAACCGTACGCGTGCAGATTGTAGTCAGTTGCATCTGGAATCCAAGTTACATTTAAAAAAAAAAGCTGTAAAAATAATTGGTTTGCCTTCAGAATAAAAAATAGGTCTCCACAGTAAAAGTTTCTTAAAAAGGAAATAGCATATTTGCTCAAAAACAACCCAATCTACAGCAACAATTCAAGTGAAAAGAGAAAAGTGAGTGTCTGAAGATTAGAACTGGGAAATATTGACTCGCCAAGCTGATTGCTGGTTGTCCTAAACTGACCACAAAGGATTAGGGCTGCAGCCTTGGCCTTATTCGTGTGCTAATCTCTGGCACTAAAGGCACATTGCATGTATAACAACAGCCAAAAGCCAACATTTCTCTCTATGCATGGAAAAACACAACACACGCTAAAAAACAAAACTGTGCAGACTCCTGCCACATCCATGACCACTGTGTAAAAACCTTCAATTACCAACACTAAAAGTATCATTATTTTTACAAGGGTTCTTTTCTGAAATGATTGATCATAATTTTTAGATCATTTGTTCTGTTAAATCTTGGGAATAAATCAAAACTGATTCTCAAGTTTAATCTTTTTCAAAGAGAAATATTCAACTGTTTGTTTGTTTGTTTGTAATGGCAGCTCAAAGGAACTGTATTTAAATAGTGTGAGATGACTTTATCTAGATGATTTTATTGCTCCTGAATGTGTAAACAGTTGTATATACAATCATGTTTTTTGGAATACTTGCTGTTGTGGATGTTTTGTTTTTATAGATTTTAAATCAGGCTGGTGGTAAACACAGCCTATTTTTGCTTAACTTGAACTTTTCTCTAAGACATTGAAAAACGCATCAGTATTGTTGAACATTGATTGATTTCAAGCACAAAACAAAAACAATCAAAAAAAGCAACAGAAATTAAAATATCAAGTATATCAAATCTATTTATATTGATTCATAAAGTGACTCAAAAATAAACAAAATGAAATAATGTTATCTTCTTGACATCATAAATGCTTCTAATCATAAAAGGCATATTAAACTCATAGCCTACAATATAAACACATGATACATCAAATCCATGAAACAATAATGATTGTCAAAGAGAGCTTTATTACTAGCTTGAAAGAGGAAAGAAGTGAATTTATACAATCCCATCCCCAAAGACATCAGCAATAGTCCCTTGTTTATATTCTTCATATGTTTTTCTGGACTTTTCTTGACTAAAAGGGATTTCCAGTATTTAAATAATAAAAGATCCAAACCTTCCTGCAGGAATGCCAGACTTAAACAGCTTTCACTGATCTGCAGATTTGATGCTGCAGAGATTTTCTTTTGACTTGTCCTGTCCAACAGCTGAGCAAACAGATCAGAGCTGAAGCCCTCTTGTGTTGCACAGATTTTATTGTTTCAACAGAGGGTTATGAATCCTTTGACACATAAAATGTATATTTGTTTAAACCCCCTTTGTGTTTGAGACTAAACAGTATCTTTTCTAAGATATTTATATGTTTTTACACTTTTTTTTTTTTTTTTTGCTGGGGGGGTAGAATCATATCGCAACAACTTGCTGAAAATTCATCACTGTTCCCGTCAGGTTTGAATGTTAGTCTAAAGGGCGGCGCCTGTGCACAGACACACTCCAACATTACAGACATATGTGTTGGCTGCAAAAATCTTCAAATACAAACATGTCAACATATACACAATACAACTATATCTCACACGCACACTTATTCATACAAACACACATGCAAATTCAGTTCATTTTTATTTATTTAGTTCAGTATCGCAGCCATAGTCGTCTCAGTGGCCTTTACACTAGTATTTATGCAAAGAACATAAAGTTAGTCATAAAACTATGAACAATAGCTGGTTGCTAAACTAAACTTAACAGACTTAGCTAAAAGGACATCCCTGCCCTTCGACCCTCCTTCTCTGTAAGGAACCCTCAGGAATGCTCACATGAAGAAGGGATCCTCTCCCAGGACGAACAGGCTTTGTGCTAGAACTGTTAATAAAGAATTTGTTTATCTAACTCCACAACTACATGTTTGAATAACAACTACATGCTCCCAGCTGGGGGACCTGAAACAGTGTCATCAATGGGGGACCTCTCTGTGTGGAGTTTGCATGTTTTCCCTGTGCATGTGTGGGTTTCTACAGGGACTCTGGCTTCCTTTCACCCTCCAAAAACATGCTTCATGGTTGCTTGGTCATTCTACATAGTCCCTAGGTGTGGATGTGCTTGTGGCCCCTGCTGGCAACCTGTCCAGGGGTGTCCCCTGCCTTCACCCATGAGTGGCCAGGTTAGGCTCCAGCAGCCCAGAAAGGGATGAAACAATATAGAAGATGAATGAATGCCCCTTGGGAATCAAACTTTGATTTCTTGTTTCTTGTCTCATTTGAGTAGTTTTTTTCCCTTGTCACTCCCATCAGCTTTCAACGCAGCTCTTACAGTTTAATCTGAAATTGTTCGGATTAAACGGCCGGCCAACCCTCTATCCATAATTCTACTATCCCCTCCCCCAGGTCCTCGCTATCCCAAACACATACACATTCCCACACAAAGCCCCAGTTCTGCCAGACTAGTCATTTTGAGAGTATAAGTACGATGTTTGAAAGGCTGAAAGAGAAGGTGGGTGTGTCCAAATACAAGGAATTGCAGATGACAAGGCGGGGTGTGACAGATAAACAGAAAAAGCTGTGCTTTAAGGTTTGGTGTGTGTGAGCGACAATCAGAACAAGGGTTAGACAGAAAGGAAGAGAAAACATGATAGTGAGTCGGCGTCAGAGCCAGAGTTTGGCAGCACAAGGTCGTTTTAGCCCAGAAACAACCGAGCGCTCCCACCCCAGCCCGTCAATCTCCACCATCCTGCTGCCGTTATCATACTATCACACTAAACGTCTCAAAGCTCATCAGGACTGCACAGCAGTTTAGGATTTAATGTGGCATCATTCACCTGCCTTAGTTCTCAGTGGACCAATAGGATCTGGGACTGCAGCAAATGCACTAAGAGGAGTCGCTGTTTACAGCAGTGCTGCAAGTGGACACGATTGCCTTCGCCTCCTTGTACTATGTGGAGCTGTGGTCTGGGATGCACTGGACCTAACATGGAATTTGGGCTTCTAAGAAACATCTGAGTGCAGAAAGGGAATTAAAAAGGAGGAGAAGAAGGAAACTGAGAGAAGGAGGACCAAGAAAGAACAGGGAGGGAGGCTCAGAGGGTGATGGGAAACATCAACAAAACTTCCAAAAACAACAGTAAAAGGGAGAAGGTAAGGAAACATACGCTTGAGAAGCAAAGCAGATTCGATTTTAAACATCTTGAACTGCTTACAAGTTGTGACAGATTCAGAAGTTTTGTAAGATTTTTAAGAGTTTTTGCTTGGAGCAAATCTACTAATAATAATCATAAGAACAATCCAGTTTCTTTAGAATTAGATTTTTATGATGCAGTTGGTTGTTCTTGTCTAAGGGAGCGCCACCCATAGAGCGAAGTGCCGTCCCTGTGGCTTCAGCCATGCTGGGACCCCTGGGAGGGGCAGGGGAGGTGGACACCGAAGAGGAGGAGGAGGATGAGGAAGGAGGGAGCAGTCGTGTGTTTGATGACCCCTTGTGCACTCTGGTTAAGAACTGCAACATGTTGCACAACATAGTTGGGCCTGCTTGCATCTTCCTCAGACAGGGCCTCGCACAAAGCCAACTTGTATGTATGACACCACGTGCACGTGGAACCACACTCACCACACACAGCAGAACAGAAACAGTCACAGAGTTCAAACAGTAACACAACAGCAAAACAGTGGGGGTCAAAAGTCATGAACCTCCCCGGTTCTGCATTTCATACAGACCACACTCAGTTTTGTCCTTTGACCTGCTTCCTTCATGATCATTTCTAAGTGCTTTCAATTTGGCAGAAATGAAAAGTGGCAACGTGAAGTTGTCCGAATTGTTGAATGATCTGTGACAAACCCAAACTTTTAAGTTACTTTTGGGTGACGGCATAATTCAGTTATCTTTTTTAATTCCATTCATGACATCACATGAGAACGTTTTCAAACATTGTTTTTTCAAGAACATGTTGCATCACTTTAAAAACAAAGGTTCTATCCTGTCTGCTTCAGAAATGTTTTTTTTTAAAGCATCATTTACTTTAGCTAAAATAGGGATACATCTTTCTTCATGAGCTTGTCAAGCCTAAACGGAATGAGTTTATTTCTTTTAATTAATCTGTGTTCATTTAAAACATGGGTCAAATGTATTGCTGTGTCACCCATTAGAGCAGAGATTCTGCAGTTTTTTGTGCTCAGTATGGGGAAACACTCACAGCAGTTTGGCGCTGCTTCTTAGCTTAAATTTGTATTTTTTATCATGATCTGTGTTATATATGTTTAATTCAAGCCATCAGTTTTCAGATAAAATGTGTTAAATTGTACACACAGTTCTTCCTGAATGATGAAGCTAAAACCGATTATTTGATTATTTGTCGACTTTGCAGATTAGTGTCTCCAAGTGCGTAGAAGGAAAAAGTTCCTTGAAACCATATTCAAAATCTTTTCATGTTTTTATCATATAAGTTCATCACTCCAGGATTTGACTTGAGCTTTTATGTAAACAGAAAGAATATTTAACCTTTTAACACTGGCGATTCCTAAATGAGAAACGCACGTTGACATAGCGTAACCATTCAACCGTTTTTGCCATCAACGTAAACCAACAAATTATGATACAGAGAAAAAAGCTTTTGCATATCGGCTTTGTATTAGCTGATCATTAGCGTAAAATGTTGCGTAACAGTGTAAAGCTGCTTTTCTCTGCGACAGAATCAACTGATTTACGTTGGTTGCGTGAACGGTTAGAGTTAGTAAGGTGGTCAAAAAATGTCATCACAGGATCCATAGTTCTGGCATTAAGGGTTTAAATGGAGTCTGAGTCAGCAGCACAGACACTGAAAAACAGGTCAATATTCTGTATGAAATCCTTTTTTTTGTGTTTTATACTGCCATCTAGATGTTGTGAAGATCACTTTGTAAATCATTCTCAAACTAAGAGATTTCTATTGACAACTCCTTAACTGATTATTCAGTTCAAAACCTCAAAGCTTAAAGAATTTAACTTTTAAAAATAATAAGAAAGCTGCAGCCTTTCCATGTGCAGCTGTTTTTGTAAAAGACCCTCTGCACTCAAAGAACAGATGAAGAACTTGTTTAACAACACTGTGCAAGAAATATTTGTAATACTTTGCTTTTTCAACCATTATCAGAATTCATCAAACAGCAAGTGGTGTTTGTCAGCTTAGTTCCCACCTACATGTTGTCTTTTGTAAGTTTAGGTGAAACTTTTTTTCATGTGGGGGGTCCGGCATGTTATGAAAGCTTTAGTCTCAGTTGAACCTTCTTACCTCTTGTAATGAGATCATCATGAGGCAGAAGACATATTTGAAACAGTTCTCTTTGAAGCCAAATTCAATCCATTTGGGCTTCAAAGACAGATTTTTGCACTTAGTTCAGCAGGATCATGTGTATAACTGCCAGCAGATCCCATGTTTTCATTTATTTATTTATTTATTTATTTATTTATATATATATATATATATATATATATATATTGCAAATTAAAACGTGATGCTAAGGTTTGCAAGAAAATATAAAAAGCAATTATTTTCTGTATGTTTGAAGTCTTCTATGCAGCTATATTGAATTCAGCTTCAGCTATGTTGCACATGTCAAGTGTCTTTTGAGCATTGATTTATTTTATTTGGTGCTGATGTGTTAACTCAGAGACCAAACGCACAGCGGTGCAGAGACAGACAAAAACCAGAGGCAGAGAGGGGAATGATAAAGCGATAAGCCCTCATGATTTGTAATGCAATTTACAGTTGTAATCCCCCTGCTGTTGCAGTTATCCCTGCATCCTCTTATCCCAGCCTGCTTTATTCCTGCTGTTGATTTCTGCACCTCACAGTGAGCGCTCTTATCCCAGCATCACCTTTTTTAAGCTAGCAGCCTGAGCAACTAGAAAATCATAACAACAATGTGTTGTAGCTTAAACTCACTTTAGTCAAGGGAGCTTTTTAAAATAACTTTTAGTTTTTTGTTGCTTAATTTTAGGTCTGCTTGAATTCCACTTAATCCTAAACTTAATTTGTGTCTTACTTAAGAATATACATGTTGATAATATTTATTGCAGACATAAACTTTATTATAGAAATATAAAAAAGTACAAATAACTGAAAGGGACTAAGAAGAAGTGTAAGATCTATCAATTCATACGTGCCTTCACCACACCCAGCACACCCACTATTACATTTCTATTCCCTTTCTAATGAGGACTCAGTTTCTGATACACACATCTATATACACATATGAATTCATACATCATGTTACCATGAAGAGCTAAAGACCAACAACAGTATGATAAGTCTGTTCATCTGAAAAAAATGGCCACATTAAAAAAAAGTTTTCAAAAATCAACATACATTTTTACTGCATCTCAACTAGCACATTCTATATTTAAGAACTTCATCTAAAAAATAGTTTTTGGCCAGACTGATTAAAAACTCAATTATCCAGTGAGAAACTAGTCGTGCATCCAATGAAAACTGGAGACTGCTTAATATGACTGAACATTTGATCACAAATATGGAGAAATGGGAAGCATCTAGATACTGTCAACACTGTCATTTTTGTTGTTGTGACTGAACTAGAAGCAGACATGATGGAGGGCGACTGCGTGAAAGTGGAACCCGACTCACTTTCTCCATTTCTCTTTTTTCGTCTACACCAATGCAGGACAGAGATCTACGACCAGAAGAAATGGAAGGTACAGAGAAACAAATGGCTGCTCCCCATCCCTAAATCTCGCTCTCTTTCTGTTCCTTCTCTGAAAACTGTTAACGATCAAACATTTGATCAGCAGGAAACTGTTTCAATCTGTTCTTTGTTGTATATACTGTATATTAGATTTCCAGAGGCAAGATACCATATAGATACAGAGAAAGACAGATCCCAAAGACATTGTTCTAATATCCAATAGGGGCAGAAGTACAAGATACAAACACTCCTGCTACCAAAAAGTAGTACTCACTAAACAATGAAAATGTCAAAAATACATACAATCGTAAGTTAATTAAGCAAATATTGAGGCAAACAGTGTGTTTGAGTATTTAGTTTATTGTCGACCAGCATCAACTGCACTTTAAAGGAAAAGTTGCAAAGACAAATGCCTTTTCTAAGAGAGTGTGGTAGGAGAGGCATCCTGCCACTGGAAAAACTCCTCTATCTGATGATTTTTCTACTTTGAAGTACTTCATATTCCTTCAAGATTCCCACATTTTTTTTTTTTTTTTTTACATTCTCATTAAATCCATTTAAACAAATTACCAAAAACCAACTTCCTTAAATAAATGGAAACAGAGTTCATTTTAGAAACGATCTTGATTGTCTGCACCGACTCTGATAACAGGCCTCAAAAAGCCTGTAAGGCCTGCAGCTGAATTTCATCCCAATTTTGGATCAAATTCCTCAAACTTGTGAAAAAAGCACAATGTGTAGTCATCTGCAGCCGCCAACACATGGTGCTTATCAGTTTAAATTGTCAGAGTGCAGGCTGTGATGGCTCCTGCAGGACTTTTGGGCCTGTCTGACTGATGAGCTGAAGATCCAGCTGGATAATCATTACTTCTTTGGTTCTTTTCCATGAACATAAACAGAAAACAAGGCAATGACAGGAAACAGAAAACTGAACTGACAGATGGATGGGGAGAATGTACCATACAGTTTGCAAAATGAAACCCACAATTCATTCATCAAAAACTGACACAAAACAAACTAAATACACAAAAAAGAGAGAGTAAACAAAAGCCAAGACAAGGCAGGTAAAGTTACAGTAGGTGCTTTGACGTTGTATATCTGGAAGTAATATTTGGAACAGCTAACAGATTGTTGGGGCTTCCATCTGAATACTCAATACTTTCCATTATCCCATCTGACTTCCAGAGCTGCGTGAGGCCTTCAAGGAGTTTGACAAAGACAAAGATGGCTTCATCACTTGTAAGGACCTGGGCGAGTGCATGAGGACAATGGGATACATGCCAACTGAGATGGAGCTCATAGAACTCAGCCAGCAGATCTGTGAGTACTTTATCCACAAGCAGCCAGAGTAGAGAGGTTTGCACCATCTGCTGCAGGGCTGCCACAACTGCACTGTTATCATAAGAAATGTCAGTTATGAAATGCTCAAGTAATATTAAAGAGAGTAACACTATGTTGCTACAAAACCAGAAGTAAATATGTTTTCCTCTAAAGTTTTGATTTGAACACATTTGCAGGAGAAAACACTGTGATTTATAGTTTAAAAAATGTTTCACGTAGGAATTTCTTTCTGTAAAAAGTTAGAACACAGAGCAATTATGCTGCCTTTGTTTGCCTGTCTGGTTTCAGGTGGTGGCAGAGTGGACTTTGAGGACTTTGTGGAACTGATGGGACCCAAAATGCTGGCTGAAACTGCAGACATGATTGGGGTCAAAGAATTAAGGGATGCTTTCAGAGAGGTTTGGAATACTGAAATAGTTGTGTTCTTTCTTTTATTGAAATTATTTTTTCATAAGCTTTTTCCTCTGAAACCCTCTGTTTTTCCTGTTTCCAGTTTGATTCTGATGGCGATGGTCAGATAAGCCTCGGGGAACTGAGGGAAGCTATGCGAAAGCTAATGGGACAGCAGCTCAAGCACTGCGAGATTGACGAGATCCTCCGGGACGTGGACCTCAATGGGGATGGAGAGGTGGACTTTGAGGGTGAGCTGCAGGATAAAAAACATTTGAAAAGATATCCTTTCCTAGCTTGCTTATCACCAATAAGTTCTTATACTTCGGCGAATGCACTAATCCTTAACTTTGGTTAAGGATCAAAGTCCAGAAATTAAGAAAAAAGGTGATTGTAAACATCCTTCCCTCACCCAATTCAATGACATGATCTTTTTGTCTGCAGAGTTTGTGCGAATGATGTCTCGCTAACTCTTCTGCAAACCAGCTGAACTGACTGAGGAACAGAGCGCGCATCATTTTCTTCTTCTTTCTGTTGTACAAAAACCTCTGTGTCTTCACTCATGTCTAACACTTCTCAAAACCCCTTTAACATCCTATTGTTGTATCCATTTAAAATGTGTGCAATGACAGACTAAACAGTGACTTCAACACTGGTCTTTAAAAAGTTGGAAACTGGAAATATGTTAAAGAAGAATATTCTAAAACTGGACATTGTTAAATGTGTACTGTTGGTCTGACATTTCTTTATATTTGACTGTCTTTTATTTATTTTAGAATTTATGTTAACCACAATTCAAAGATGCAGCTAATAACAAAGAAGTGTGTTTACATAAATAAAAATGTTTAATATTTTATGATGATAGCTTTTGACAAATGAAAAGAGAAATATATTTTTAGGCTGTATTTTTGTAAATACTTTGCTGCAGAATCTTTCATCTGCATTGATGCAATATCTTCATCTTTACACTTTGAAATCTGTATAATTAAAACAAAACAATTCGGATTACGTTTTAATAGATTTAAATATATTTCACAATGCTGGTGAGTTTCACTGCCTGCACTGTCTTTCATGTATTACCAGACCCTCCGTCCCTTTTCTGTGTATTATTGCTGAAGATGTCCCTAATTAATGTTGTATTTGTACAAAAGGCCAAAAAATATTATGTAAATAAGAAAATAAAGTAAGAAAATTGAGTTTTTGGATCTCATACCTTTGAGTGCATTTTTAATTTGTGGTTTTATGTGTCTTTGAATGTAGATTATACACTATATTATCAAAAGTATTGGCTTAACCATGCAAACAATCAGTATCAGGTGTCCTAATCACTTGGCATGGCTACATGTGTATACAATCAAGCACTCAGGCATGCAGACTGTTTTTACAAACATTCGCTCTCAGGAGCTCAGTCAATTCCAATGTGGAACAAACCCTGTCGAGAAATGTCCTAAATGTTCCACAGTCAGCTGTCAGCTCTATCATAACTAAATGGAAGAGTTTGGGAACAACAGCAACTCAGCCATGAAGTGGTAGGCCAAGTAAACTGATGGAGAGGGGTCAGCAGATGTTGAAGCGCAAAGTGCCAAGAGGTTTTGCACACTCAATCAATACAGAGCTCCAAACTTCATGTGACCTTCAGATTAGCCCAAGTACAGCACCCAGAGAGCTTCACTGAATAGGTTCCCATGGCTGAGCAGCTGCATCCAAGACACACATCACCTAGTGCAATGCAAAGCAGTGGTGTAAAGCACGTAGCTGTGAAAGGTGAAAGGAACTCTGAATGTTTCAGGATACCAAAACATTGAGTCTGGTGAGGATGAACTGGACGGGCCTGCACAGACTCCTGACCTGAACCCCACAGAAAACCTTTAGGATGAATTAGAGCAGAGACTGAGAGCCAGACCTTCTCCACCATCATCGGTGTGTGACCTCACCAATGCGTTTTTGGAAGAATGGTCCAAAATTCCTATAAGGACACTCCTCAGCCTTGTGGACAGCCTTCCCAGAAAAGTTGAAGCTGTAATAGCTGCAAAAGACGGACCAACATCATGTTGAACTCAATGGGTTAGGAATAGGATGAAACTTCACTTTACATGTGAGTCAAGCAACATGATCTAGCATGTTTGGCAATATAGCATATTGTGTTAATCCACAAACAACTGTTCTACCTTACTTTCTGCTGCTAAATTTCTAGTTAATTTTATATATCCACACATGCACAAACACACAAAGTAACACACAGTTAACAGTTAGCTTTTCTCACCTGATCCATCGATTGATGCTGTCCCTGCTGACATCTGATGTCTCTGGAAGGACAGGAATGGCTCAGAGGCTTCTGTTTATCCCTCAGCTGCAATTCTAATGACAGCTGGGAAACTGCGGCCTCCAAATACGAAACCTTCTGACCGTGAAAACTTGACACGCTTTTCACAATTCAGAAACATTTGCAGCTCAGACTCTCTGACTACAAAATCCATCCCCCCGTTCATTTATCACTCATCTTCCATCTCTTTAAAGTATAAATCTAATGAAGTTTCTAACAAGTGTGGGTAGGGCTATGGCAGCCCTTTCAAGTGTAGAATTTGGCACACAATGCTGGAATTACTTCGATTAATAACTCTTATTAATGGTTTATTTTCTCTGTAATCCTAGTGTCTCCCCAGAAATGATACACTTCAAATCAGTGTGTAAATAAAGTACTAAAATAAAGTTTTTTACTGAGAGTTGCCGCTTTTACCATTTCACTTGATTATGAAAGACAGAGGTAAAAGGAGTGGAGTTTGAATGTTTTTCATTAGTTTGTGACAAAAACAGGGACTAAATCTTACACTGCTCAGTTGCTAATTTAATGAGAGGAGCGTGCTGGAATTACCATTAGAATTACCATTCGTCCACAGACGAAACCACGTTATGGAGGAATAAGCAGACAGTCTTCCTCCTCTTTTGACCAACATCATTCTGCTCAGGGCAACAGGTGGCAGTTTTATCAGCATGATTTATCAGCATGATCAACAAGACCTGCATGTATATATATATATATATATAAATAAAAATAAGGGGAGGGCTTAGACTTAAAAATATTTGAGAATGAGAAATGAGAAAAATTACATCAAGGTATACACAAAAACTAAAGTTTATTGGTTAGTATCCCAACTATTTGAAATATCATATATCCATTATTTAAAGAATTACTGCTAATTTTTAAAAGTTCTCCATAAAAAGCCATTTGCACAGAGAAACAAGTAGGAGCAGCAAAGTCTTGTCGATAACACGTGTCAAAGTAAATAAAAAACGTGTTGGAAAAGAAAACTGTCATGTCACACGAGTTACATGATCGTTCACACATTCAAACATTCATGAGTTTCCTTCCAGGAAAAAATATTAGAATAACTTAATGCGATCAAAGTAAGAGAGACAGACTCAGAGCAAAGAGGTTTTATCTCCACTGTTTGTTCTCACAAAGAAAATAACGGACAACTATATAAATCGGTTTACTGCGATATTTACAAGTGCACTAAAAGAATACATATATAGATATTCTCATTTAGTTCAAAATGTTAAAAATTACTGAGTTAAAGTTGATTTTTTTGTGTGTGTGTGTTTACATGGGTATGTGTGTATAATCTCATTTCCCGTTGAAGGTCAGTGTCCCCTTGGACCAGCAGAGTTTAAGTACAAGTTAAAAAGTGAGAGGTAGGCGCTTTGCTACTTGCTAACAGCAAGTATCCAACAAAGAGTTTCAGGGACAGGATGCTTTCCATATAGAATATCTACTCCTTCTTCTCCCTCATCCTTTGTTCTCCTTGCTGCCTCGAAGGTCTCAGGACCAAACCACTGGGAACCAGCTGCAAGACAAAGGCAGGAGAGGCTCAACTATATCAACATGATCACATTTGAAAAAATGAGTAAAAGTTGGGTAGGGGACCAGTGACTGTATATGAGAACCCATTAAGTACCCACTGCTTCCAAGAAGCCAATAGATAAGTTCACTCCTGATTGGAAAGAGTGTTTTCCACATAAATGGTGAATCAAACTGAATCAGACCAAATCACTGCTTACTGACGATGTCTGGTTTCAATATGCTAACATCCATATTGCAAAACCAATGTCGACCGAATTCACTTAATTTTATTAGTACCGAAAACACGTCATTATATTGGTGACATCACACTTACTCGGTCCAGTTCTCATACACAGTTATGGTAGTGAAAGAAATCTGTGGTTTAGACTTCCCAGTACCGGAGCTGACATCATGTTCAATTCAATTCAATTATCACCCAATATTACAATGCAATTGTTGCCATGGGCTTAACACCGGTAATTGTAAAAAAAAAAAACATCAAGCCAGTGATAAAATATAAACAATAGCAGGTTACTTAACTACACAGACTAAGCTAAAATGGGCATCCCTGCTCTTAGACCCTCCTTCTCAATGAGGAAAAACTCCTAAAAAATAAAAATAAACCTCAGAAGTCCACATTAAGAAGGGATCCACTCCTAGAACGGACATGCGATGTACCAGAACTGTTAAAGGAGAATTATCTTATCTACAGTAAGTCCACAACTGCATTTTGAATAGTGTAGCAGGTGGGCTTCATCCAGATGGAACTGAGGGACAGCTGAGACTGCAAGTCGAGCCAGAGGTCGAAGGCCAAAGACAGGAGCACAGTTGATGCACCCGAAATCATTCCCATCTGAACCCAGACCAGTGCTGTCTTCCTTGTTTTCAACCTGGATGGGATGAAGCAGCATCAAAGGTTGTTAGCCTGTGTCTCCGTTGTTCTGCACCGGACACACCCACCTGTCACATGTACACCCATACACCAGGAAGTAGATGTGTTCCTGCTACATGAGCACACTTGGAAAAGGGAATGAATTACTTACCAGCAAACATTCCCACAACTCACTTTCAAACTGGAGCATCAGCTTCTCAACCAAAGCATTTGACAAGTCTTCTTTCATTTTAATATATAGTAGTGTCATAAGTCAATTAACTATTCAAACTCATCTGCATCATATCAGGTACTGCAGCAGCCTGCAGCAACACAAACCAAAAACCTGTGAGATTTAAACTATTTACAATATTGACTTAGACATATTAAAAGTCGGGGATAACAGTTCATTCAATTTTCTAAAATTATGTGATGCAAATAATTCACCTGCCAAACTTTTTTTAACGTCTTCAAGAAGACAAAAATAGTTCAACTGAAAACAAGTTGGATAACCAATGTGTTTTACCTTAAACACCCTGGCATAAAAACGTAGAACTACATAAAATACTGTTATTTTACAAGTGTAACTCAACTCAGGTTTTTCTTTATTCATTCTGCCATTGACACCCATTTTTAATGTTCATTAAAAAAAAACGTAAAACATATTGGACCTATTCTTTTGCCTATTTGACAAAAGAGGAACATTTTTTGCCAGTGGAGTCAAGTTTGCGCAGTCATTTTTAACTACTAAAGACAAATCAGAAGATTTTTGTAAGATTTCATAATAATACTATTTATTATGATCACTAATATTAAATTATAATTAATATAATAATACTCATTATTATTACGATTGAATTAATATTTTAATTAAAATAATAATTCTAATTATTATTATCAGTACTTGATTCTGGAACATTTAAAGCAGCCTGCTTACTACAACTGATTACTTATGCCGTAGAATGCATGCTACACTGAAGTGGTTCTATTTGGTTTTTAAACATAATGAAAAGTGATATTCATAGAGTTTGCTAAGTCATGTTTAGAGATTAACTTAAATGTAGAAATAACGTTTGGTAAAGATTTTAAAACGTCCAATCAAGACCATTATTTACATTTTCACTTTTTGTGAACTTTAAAAACCAATGAGAAAGCTTAGGTAAAGATTTGAAAATTACAATGACTTAAAAGGTCAAAAAAATGTTATGTGACAAAAAGCACAAATACAAAATAAAAAAACACCACAAAAAGAATCATGAATGTTAGCAAACACTTCCTTTGTTTTTTAACACTTTAATTTGGATTAAAGTTTGTCTGTGTTACAAGCACGTGGTAAAGTACATAACACTTGTGTGTCATGTCACAAAAGTTACAAAATCATTTACACACTTGAACATCCTGATTCATGAGTTTCCTTCCATTAGTTTCCTGATGACTGTTGCAAGCTGAGAAGTATTTTCTGTTTGTTCAAACATCTGAGCTACAAATTATAATCAAGAATGAACACGTGCAACATGAAATATCAATAAAAACACTGATAGTTGAACTTGTTCTTATTTACTAATAAACGTTTTCCTGTGGTAGAATTGCAGAACGCACATGTTTGTTATGTCTTCCGTTACATCTCCAGACATCAGCAAAATGATGAGCAGAGAAAAAACCTGTCCTGCATAGGATTGGATTGCAAAACTGGTTTTTCAAACACCATTCTGCATTAGTTTCAATCGTAAAAAAGTAATTAAAAGAGTTTCTGTTCTTGCAAGCAAATGAAGAATAAACTACATTTGCATGCAGTGTTTTGTAGTTTTGTGCTCCAGATGCTCTTTGGCATCATAGAAAATAGTCTCATAAAGAAGCAACAAGAATGTGTTGACAGCTAATATATAAGCTGTTGCTTAGTAAGCTACTAAGAGAAGATGCTGAGTTCAGACATTACAGCTCAGAGACTTTATGGGAGGCTAGATGCTGTGGGGATTGATGCTCAGTGACTGTTTCTTTTGTTACACCATACCCTGTCCAGGAATATTGTCTTCAACCGTGTTTTAGATCAATCAATGAATAATGATAGTGCAGAAAGGCAAGCAACTGCTTCACTCACAGAAGGTGAATCTTTGCCGGGTGTCTGATGCTTTTGAGCCCCCTGCCGGAGTGCTCCCATTACCACACTGTCACCCTCATAGTCCAGGATTTCTCCAGTTCCTCCCTGAGTATCTAGTATTTCTCCAGTTACTTATGTTCCATCTTCTTGATGTTGCTGTCACTTGGTATTGCCACATCCAACAAAAAGGCATTCCTTTGTTTTTTAACCACCACTACAGTATCTGATTGGCTCACCATTACCATCCTATCAGTCTCTTGTCTTTAGGAGATACTGTCACAGACATTCACAGGGGTTTTCTTGGTGACAGTCAAGTTTTCTTTTGTTTTGTTTTATGGTCAGTATTGCTTCATATTCTGTTCTCTTCAAGTTTAATTAGTGTTTGTGCACTCCTGGATCTGTCATATTTTGGTTGACCTTGAATCAATTCCTGACAACTTCACAATGTTCGTCCTTACTGATGGCTCTTAATCCTCCAAGCAACACAGTTGCCGTAGGTTACATTCTCCCTAAACATGTTCCAGTCAGTGCATTAAAAACAGTCCTGAAGATCTGAGATGACTGCTGGAGGCCAGGTTTTAACCTGCTTGTGAACTGGTTTTGAGGGTTTGACAAGTGGTCTGAATGCTGGAATCAGCATAACAGGAATTTGGTCTGGGCATCCAAAATGAGGACAGGGCTCTGCATGATACAGCCTGGGAACGTTTGTGCAAACAAAATGTTGCGTGTTGTCCCCGGTCGTATCAAAGTCCACATACTGAAAGAATTTAGGGGGCACTGTCTTGAGATGTGCATAATCTCTGACATTAACAAACAGTCCATTGGTGAGTGTTGTGCAGCTTGCCAATAGCTCATTGCTCTAAAGTTGGAAGAGGTCCCGTGAACAGATGTTGGATAAGATGATGGAGGCGAGCCCACTAGCAAGGGTTTGTTATTAGCATGGTAACACCCCCCCAACTGTCGGTACTTTTGCCTCATCGCTCACCGCCTGCGATGTTCTCACTCCTGACAACCAGCGATGTCATGGACTCAAAGTATTGTTTGAACAGCAAGCTGAGTTCATGCTGTAATATTGCTGTAATATTGTCTGGCAGTCAAACACATGAACATAACTGCCTTCAGTGTCCGTGCACCTTGAACTTTGAGCTAAAACACAAATAAACACCATTCTGGTCTTGGAGCGGCTGCTGTGTGCTACTGCCAGTGGCGGCGCCAAGGGGTACCCACCCCTAGCTACCCCTAGCTATAGCAACTCCAAAAAATGGCAAAGCAACCCTTTAGCAACCCCAAATATATCCATCCATCCATTTTCTTTTGCTGATCCAGGTCACGGGGGCAGCAGTCTAAGTAAAGATGCCCAGACTTCCCGCTCCCCGGCCACTTCCTCCAGCTCCTCTGGGGGTAACCGGAGTCGTTCCCAGGCCAGCCAAGAGACATAGTCTCTCCAGTGTGTCCTGGGTCTTCCCGGGAGCCTCCTCCCAATGGGACATGCAAGGAACACCTCCCTAAGGAGGCATCCAGGGGGCATCCGGACCAAATGCCTGAGCCACCTCAACTGGCTCCTCTCGAAATTGGAGGAGAAGCGCTCTACTCTGAGCTCCTCCCGGTGACCGAGCTTCTCACCCTAGCTCTACGTGAGCACCCAGCCACCCTACGGAGGAAACTCATTTCAGCCGCTTGGATCCGGGACCTTGTCATGACCCAGAGCTCATGACCATAGGTGAGTACTGTGGCGTAGATCGACCGGTAAATTGAGAGCCTTGCTTTCTGGCTTAGCTCTCTCTTCACCACGATGGACCGGTACAGCGACCGCATGACGGTGGACGCAGCACCAATCCGTCTGTCAATCTCACACTCCGATCTTCCCTCAGTCGTGAACAAGACCCCAAGATACTTAAACTGCTCCACTTGGGGAAGGAGCACTCCACCCACCCCGAGAGGGCAAACCACCTTTCTCTGATCGAGAACCATGGCCTCAGACTTAGCAGTGCTGACCCTCATCACAGCCGCTTCACACTTGGCTGCAAACACTTCCAATGCATGTTGGAGGTCCTGGCTCGATGAAGCCAACAGGACAACATCATCTGCAAAAAGCAGAGAGGAAATCCTGTGGTTCCCAAACCAGACCCCCTCCGGACCCTGGCTGTACCTAGAAATTCTGTTCATGAAGACTATGAACAGAACCGGTGACAAAGGGCAACCCTGCCGGGGTCCAACATGCACTGGGAACGGTTTTGACTAAGTACCAGCTATGCGGACCAAGCTCCTTGCTCTGGTCATACAGAGACCAGACAGCTTCCCGGACCCCATACTCCCAAATTACCCTCCAGAGGACACCACGGGGCACACGGTCGAACGCCTTCTCCAAATCCACAAAACACATATTGACAGGATGAGCGAACTCCCACGAACCCCAGAGTACCCTAGACAGGGTGTAGAGCTGATCCACAGTTCCAGGACAGAAACCGCATTGTTGTTCTTGGACCTGAGGTTCGACTATTGGCTGGAGTCTCCTCTCCAGTACCCTGGCATAGAATTTCCCAGGGAGGATGAGGAGTGTGATTCCCCGATAGTTGGAACACACCCTCCGGTCCCCCTTCTTGAAAAGCGGAACCACCACCCCTGTCCAGTAGTACTGTTCCCGACTGCCACGCGATGCTGCAGAGACGTGTTAGCCCACAGCATCCAGATACTTGAGGCACTCAGGGCGGACCTCGTCCACTCCCGGTGCCTTGCCACTGAGGAGCTTGTTGACTACCTCGGTGACTTCAGCTTGGGTAGTGGACAGCCCCACCCCAAGGCTCTCAGCTTCTGCTTCCTCAAGAGAAGGCGTGTCAACAGGATTGAGGAGATCCTTGAAGTATTCCTTCCACCGCCCGACAATGTCCCCAGTCGAAGTCAGCAGCTCCCCACCTGCACCGAAAACGGTGCCTGCCGAAAACTGCTTCCCCCTCCTGAGGCGTCGGACGGTTTGCCAGAACCTCTTCGAGGCCAACCAATGGTCCTTCACCATGGCCTCACTGAACTCCTCCCAGGAGTTTTTGCCTCTACTACAGCCTGAGCCGCAGCTCGGTTAGACTGCCGATGTCAGCTGCCTCTGGAGTCCCACAAGCCAACCAGACCTGATAGGACTCCTTCTTCAGCTTGACGGCATCCCTTACTTCCGGTGTCCACCAACGGGTTTAGGGGTTGCCGCCACAAGAGGCACCAGAGACCTTGCAACCACAGCTCCGAACAGCAGCAGAGACAATGGAGGTGGAGAACATGGTCCATTCAGACTCAATGTTACCAGCCTCCCTCAGTACCTGTTTGAAGCTCTCTCGTATGTGGGAGTTATAGACTTCCCTGACGGAGGGCTCAGCCAGACGTTCCAAGCAGACCCTCACAGTAAGTTTGGGTTAGGCATGCGTGCTGCGAGAGCATCCTTCACAGCAGTGTCTGTCATAGTGTGTAGCATTCATCTTGGTGTGTTTTTTTCTCACTGACAGGACCAATGTCTCACTAACAGCCGAGGTTATGGTAACAGGGTTGGATGTATTTTGTGGGACACATGTTCCATGAATAATAATTATTTCAAATGTTTGTTTATTAAAAACAAATGTTCTCACAGTTAGAGGCGTCAATAAAACAATACAAAAAAAATCATTATAAGCCTAGGCTGATGTTATTCGCACATATTTACATGCGATCAGCACAAATACTGATGGACATTCATGCTGGCCACATGTTGGCAATGTTGGTAATATGTGCAGCCAGATGCACATTGTTGCACGCATTTTAAGTGCGTTCAAGGCTGGATTCTGTTGTTGGCCGCACATTTTTAAAGTTAAAGTCCTGTTAGCTGTCATGCACAGGTGCATGAAATGTGTTCTCTGCATTTGATCCTTTCCCTGGAGGAGCACTGAACTGCAGAAACAGCCGCGCTCTAGAACCATTTGGTAGTTTAACTGTAACCAAAATACTAATCTTACCCTTTCTCCAGGTGTGCTTGGACAAGAAAAACCTTCAGCACTGTCCGCACGTATTGAGAAAATGACGTGTAAATTGTCAATTTCTTAAGTTTAAATTGAACTTGTATTTGAAATTCAAATTGGGCTTTATTGAAAATGTTGATTTTAGGGGTTACACCAGACTGATTTGTTATTTTCAAAACTATTTTCAAGCATTTTTTTCTCTTAGTTTCTGTAAATTTGGTCTGAAGACGTGTAGATTTGGTTAGAAACTAAATGTTTTAGCGTTTTGTTTGTGGATAATTTGAAATATACTGGGTGGTACATGAAATGCTCTCCAGTTCTATGACCCGTACAGGCCTCTCATTTGTTTGTAAATCAGTCAATGCCTCACAAGCCACAACCTTCACCGCACGTCACTGCTCTGATCATCGTCCATGTCTTCCATCCACTGTAATGAAATAAACACAGACACCGCTCCATGCAGCGATCAGGCTAAAACATTTGGCAGTTGCTCCTCCCATACACGGCTAAATCGCTAGGAAAAGGGACATAAAGAACTGCATTTTGGCCATCAAACATGCTGTTTTTGTAAGCTCAAACAGCAAGTTTGCCATGTGGCAAATAGGCGGTTAACGCTGGTATACCCCGGTGGACTCTCAACAGCTCTTCTTAAATAAATGAGTTTGTTTTCCTATCACACTTCAACATCTCTTTCTCATCTGACTTTGACAGTCCACACAGTTAAAAAGTGCAATCCACTGACAAGACAATAGAATTAAATCTGGTATTAATTAGCACCGTATAAACATGCCTTTCTGTTATTTTCCTTCCTAGAAATGTAATTTTACATAAAAATGAGTAACTCCATCCAGTCACCTAGCAACCCCTGAGAAGAAATCCCGGAGCCGCCCCTGGCCACTGCCACACTACCATCAAACTAAACCACTTCTTACGATCTCACACATTTTAACACATTTATTTCCTGAAGCAGATTAGGCACGATAAAGAGAATAGAGAACAAACCAACAACATTTTGATTAGGTTCCCCCAAGTTTTTTTGTTTTTACATTTTTAGTGAGACTACATTTTTACCGCCAATTGGCCCTAACAGTCATTATATTTCAACCTAATGTATAGATCCTCTTTGAAATGTGTTCAATTTGTGATGTATGAGCATCACAAAAAGAAAAAATTGCCCCTCTCTGATGCTTTCAAGTTATTATTGACCAGAACCTCTGAGGAACATTTTCCACGTCTTGATCATTCTAAGATTCAGGGCAGTTCTGAAGGCAAAAAGGGTCAACCTGGTTCTGCCAATGTGTGATAAAGTGACACATGAGTGTCTTCAGCACAACATGTGTCTATTTCAACATTGGTCTAAGCTGTTTACTTTCACAATCCAAAGTCATAACTAATATTTAATCATATTTTTTATGCTTCCTGGTGGAGTTTTCTGTCAGAACATTTGAGAATATTCCTATTTTATGTATTTAGGTTGTGTGTTTTTCTCTCTAAAACGGTAATATGATCATCAGGATACTGTAATATGAACTGGCTTTCATGACTTGAGGTCATTTTAATTTCTTCTGCTTTATTTGCTTCATGTTAGGATCCGGGTACAGTCCTTTGGAAGACAGCCAAAGCTAAACAAAGGGGTTAGACACATGTTTATGCATGATGATGAAACCAGCCTGTATGCTCAGGTTTTGCATATAAAAGGCCCCATGATGAGTTGCTTCTGCACGTCTTCTTGGTGTTTGCTGCTTTGTAGCAGCAAGTGAACATCTGGGAGCATGACCTCACCACGATGGATGATCCTCGTCTGCTTCTCCCTGATCTCAGGTACCACACAGCTAGCTGTTCATGGAGTCATTTATTCTCCTGAGCAGGAAACAATAATGTAACTGTTGATGAATGCAATATCTAAAGCTGAACAGCCTTCCCTTGGGCATTGGTTTTACTTTTGTAAAATATTAATATAATTGGGTTGAATTATATATTTCCAAATGAAGTTTACTCTAAAGATGATCAGTTTACTTGCATAATTATGAATGATAATTAATCTGAAATCACCGTCACTTTGTCAAAGTTCACTAACTTGTTTTTGCTTCTTAGTCTTTGGGACAGGAGAGTGTTTCACAATCATTGCAGCATCTAAAAGTGAGTGGAACTGCATTCATGCTGGTCTAAATCCTCAGAGCATCGACAGACAGACTGTCATAAATGATGGTTATGTTGATGATTCCACACAACTGGCCAGAATGAGCAAATCCAGCAAAGGCAGTAACTGAAGCACCAAACTGTCTCCACTAAGAACGTGATGAACAGAGAGGCTGACAATAGTTTATATGGTGGAATTTGTAAGATTATAACTTATGAAAAAATACTATTTAATTTTGTTTTAATATTTTCTTAACTTTTTATTTTTTTTTTAAATTAAATGCTAGATGGTTATACATAATATCAACAATCAAACAATTTCTTGGTGTTTTCTGCAGTTTAGATGAAGAATGAAGCACTTTAGAACTTAATGTTTCTATGTTTTCAGACGAGCGAATTTCTCTGCCTGCAGTAATTGCTGAGATTAACAAACTAATCTCAGGTAAGTTGGAAGACTTTCAATCAAACGTTGTTTATTTTATTTGGTTTTCTGCAATTGTTTCCATGATTATAATTAAATCCTTTTTTATTAACTCACTGCACACTAATTCTATTATAAAATCACCATTATTTTAGTTTTAAATGTGCTTAGTTACTCACTTGTTTTAAAATCCCATCAAACTGGCTTTTTTTTATATTTTATCATGAATTTTATATAGTCATTCTTATTTTTCATTTTATATTTTTTAATTTGTGATTTCTAACTTTCTTGCAAAATAATAATTTGTTTCAAAATCTAAATTTTCAAAATAAAGTAAAGTAGCAGAAACTGCTTTCTTCCTGATTATTGTTACAGCTGAAGCAAAGACTAAAGCAGCAAAATCTGACAGGAACGGAAATTAACATGTCATTGTTGTGTTTAAAAAATATTCCTTTTCTTTTTCAGATCTGAATACTAAAAAGCTCTTACTTCAACAAAGAGGGGCCTCATGTTACTGCAGTGAGTATAAATAACAAACTTATTTAGTTTTGTTGAAATTCTAGCATATGGTAAACTTACATAGCACTGTACTACAGCACTCACACATTCACACAATCATGGCGACTCAACTACTACTGGGGCCAACCTATAACCACAACAGGAAACGTGGGGTTTAGTGTCTTGCCCTTCTACACATTTAGGCAGGGCAGGAACTACCCCTGCAATGATCGGATCAGAGGTCGACCGCTCTTCCACTGAACCACGGCCATGGGACAAGATCTACATTTTAGACGTCTAGTGAAGCGTTGATTTGCATGCATCTGATACAATTGTGTAATGAACATTATTCACATTATACTCATGTTAGTGTTAACAAAAAGTTCTTCTGTCATAACAGTAACATGTCCATTAAGATACTCGCAGAAAAATGTCCTGACATCAGAGAAAGACTCACTAAAGTCAACAATATCTGATTACTTTTAATTAGACTTTGGTTATAAAACTTCAAGGTCATTATTGTTTTTAAAGATTCCTGTACAAATGTGTATTTCTCACACTGGATTGCTAATTTTACTTTTAGATTTGTATTCACATGTGATTAATTCAGGATACCCACAACACAAGTAATGATGTCAAGGACAACATTTTCGTTTTTTTTTTTTTCTTCACACACTTCTGTTGATGACTGATTCTGCCATCAGAACTTTCAAAACTGTGTCTATTGCTCAAGAATTCTGGGTCAGTTTTGGTAGTAAACTTGTTCTGAGGGTTTATCAATGACATTTTTGAAGCAACATTTCAATATGATTTAAAATGTTATCGCATTTAATAATTTAGAAATGAAATGAGAACTGACTGTTCTTTTTTCAGATCCATCTGCCCTCCAAGCCTGTTACGCACAAAAAAATGCTCTGAGCAGAGCGCTGAGTTCATGCAGTAAGTATGAAATGTGGACATTTTTTTATTTATTCAACAAGTTTTACATTTCACATTTTAATGGCTTTCATCACCGTGCAAATGTGAGCAGTCTTGAGAAAAAAAGCTGCAAAAAAAGTAAAAGACTTAATATTTGTTAAAGCTTTATGTTTATGACTGTTTGATCAAACAAAAATGTCAGGTTTACTTTTCATACTGATGGCACACGGTCACTGATTCTAATGCAACATTTGTATGAAGAAATCTCTTTTTTTTTAATACTTTTTATACAAACCAAAGAAAACAAATTGTTTTTCTCAATGTTTTTGGAAATGACTACTTAGTCATCTTCAACTAAAAAATAAAACATTTCATACGTAGAATTTAGTTTTATATCTCATTTTTTTTACAGTGTAAGGAGTGGGTGATTCAAAAGTATTTCAGGTCTTTTGAAGCCCTTCCTTCCTTCATGTCGAGTTTCAAACCCATTTTAATTAAAACCTTTAGCAGAGATAAACGCAAATAATGACAATAACTGCAAAACATGTCACCACCTTTCAAATTTAAACTGATCTACTAAATCTTGGAGCACATTTAGAAAACATATCACTGATTTCTTTTTCTTGGCTGGGTTGATAAAAGGATGAAATAAAAATGTGTGCAGGGAATTAAAATATTGATGACAGCTAAAGGAAAGGATTCCACTATAATTGTTTTCTTACTTCGTAGTCCACCAACTGCATTGCATTTATCTGACCTGATTAAAGTAAGAAAAATACAGAGTGGAACTGAAATGGTGATTAAACAAGTCATTGTAAATGCAGTAAATGCAAAAATGTAGACCAACTGTTGCGGCCAAGAAAGAAAAAGGCTCTTTATTGCAGCTTTTTGCAGAGCAAATGCCTTTTATTAATTATTTTTTAAGCGTCTTCATTTACTCTTGATTGTTCTAAAAAAATGCTTCGTTACTCAAATCTTATTTTTTAACCGTACTGTAAATAAGAAAATCTCTTTACTTTTCCTACAGATTCACAACGGAACTCACTGGTTGCCCAGAGAGCCTCATTATTGCGCCAAGTGAATGCCTACCGTAAGTGTCAGGAGCCAATGTTCTGTTAATTATTAGATTGTTGACAAAACAGTAAAAAATGAATGAACAAATAAATATTTAGATTATGCAAAGTTTCAATATGGATTAATTAAAGGCCCAGAGTCTGATAACATCTCTAATAAAGTTAATTGTTTCAAGAATGAAAAAATTTGTAGACAAAAAAATGTATTAGTTCTAATTTAATCTGTGCACAGAATAATCTCTGTGAAAAGAAAAGAATCTCTAAAGACCCCTGACCATTGCACTAACCATTGCTGCTTGATGCTCATAAATAATGATATATTTGGGGTTTTTTTGTAAATGGAGTTCAAGGATAATGGATGTTTAATTATCATACTGACCCTCAGTAAATTCCTGTATACATTTTTTTCAGTCTTTATTTACTCTTGTTTGTCTTCAAACTTTGACTTTTAAATAAGTAATTTGATTGATCATCTTGAAAAATCATATTTCTTTTAATCCACAGGCTCCTATTATAATTCGATGGCGAGACAGAGAAATGTAGTACAGGCTAAAGTGAATCTCTTTGGTAAGTATGAAACAGTCAGTGAGGAAAACATTAAAAATGTTCATTCATTTTTAAACTCGTTTCGTCCCTTTTGGGCTTGCGGGGCTGCAGGAGCCGAGCCTGACCACTTGTGGGCAAAGGCTGGGTGCACACTGGACAGATCACTAGTCTGCTGCAGGGTCAAATTACACACCCATATTCACACCTAAGGACAATTTAGAGCGATCGATCAACTGATAAAGCATGCTTTTGGACGGTGGGATTACTCATATTTAGTTTTGCTTTTAAACATTTTATGTTAGAAATAATTAACAGAAAAATCTTTCTGTGATTTTTAGCTGTTTATCAATAGACTTTAGCACTAAATTACCTTTTTTGGGAGCCTATGTCAAGTCGGCTGTGTATTTATTTTAAAAAAACAGTTAAATTCATTTTCATGAAGTTATCAAACGTTAAGGCTTTTTGTTTTTTTCTTTTTTTAACCTTTTGCTCCGAAATTGCGTTGTTAAAATGCTTTTAAAATTGTAAATAGCAAAGACCGTCTCATAAAGTTCATCAATCAGCAAGTGTGAGCACTGACATGAAAAAGATGCCCTTACAGCTGAATACTGACTGTCCGGAGGCAAAAAAAAAAAAAATGGGTGCGCTTGAGCGCCGCAAGCAGAAGACTTCCATAAAATATCAAGTACAGGTCAACACCTTTTTTAGGTGCATGGGACCAAGGCCTTAATGTTGTGAACTTTTTTCAGCTTAATAACTACCAAAAAAAGGGATCTTTATTTCTATGATGACCTGATATGCTGAGGGTAAAAACTAGGAAAAAAAAAAAACGGAAGACATTGGCATCAAATTGGTATTTGACAATTGCTAATACAAAGAAAAACATCTGTGAAATGATGATTTGGTCAGTTTAATGAACTTTTTTTTTTTTAATCTAGAGGGGTTGTTTTCTATTTATGTTTTTCATTTTTATCAAGATAAATTATAAACTTCTATTAGGAGTAACATGCTTGAATTGTTTGAGTAATAAAGATATGTTTTTAACTTTAAACATTTTCTCCAACAACAGCCAGGTATGCAAGTCTTAAATGGCAATATTACCGTGGAAGTTTTTACTACGTCTCTACAAGCACTGCAACCTGGCAGAGCAGTCAGAATTACTGCCGGTCAAAGGGAGCAGATTTGGTGGTCATCAACGATGTTTATGAACACGTGAGCACACTAATGTTTCAGTTTGAACTCTGATTTATATGGAAATATTGAAAAATAAAATGCTTTCGTATAATACATGATAGACAATGAGATCAAACAACAGTTTATACTGAAAGACTCAAACTGAAACAACTCTGAGTCATTTCTAAACTAATTTCCTAACTGTCTTCACAACCAAGAATTTCACCAGAGGATTTAGACGCTATGCCTGGATTGGACTGTACAGGTCAGGATCCAAATGGAAATGGGTGGATGGAAGTTACCTTTCATCAAGGTAAATGCAATTTGATTAAATAAAAGAGTATATTCAAAAGTATAATGAGTGGTTAAAAGAATCACATTTTGTTTGTGATGGTTTGTGTTTTCAGAGCCAGTTATTGGGCTTCAAGAGAACCTAACAATCTTCGGAACCAGGAAGATCGTGCAGCACTACGGTTCTACAGCAGCATCAACAGCTGGAATGATGAACCACAGTCATATAAACGCTACTGGATTTGTGAAAAGAAAGTTCTTTAGAGAAAACACTGAGAGCTTTCTGATCACGAAATAACATTAGCTTGATATTTGCTGAGGTTGAAGCCTTGATGCAGATCATCTGCTGTCCTTTATGCTTTACTTTTCAGAGAAAATGAAAACATTTGAATCTATTGGTGTAATGGGGTTGATTAGGGAATTTAATCTTTTGCTGTTCTAAAACTGCATACTTTTCTGTGGCTCAATAAAGCATTGCAAAAGAAATTCAGTGTGTTTCATTCATTCATTAGCCTTTCATTTTTTTTCCAGACTGAGGCAGAAGATGGTGTCTAATGTCTACTCCAGTGTCCCTTTGTCTATCATGGGAGTTTACATTCTAAAAATAACTTGCGATATGAAATCAATTAGGTAAATTACAGATCTTTTAAGGCTGTAAAACCCTTCACTGCACACTTTTCTCAGACTGAACATTTTACACTTTCTTTCTTGTTCAAAAGTTCAAAACTTTATAGAAAAGAAAGTCAACAGACCAACAGCTAATTAGGACGCAAACAATGTGCTGTAGAGAAAAAAAATCATGCAGTTTGGTAGCTGTCCACGACCTCCCCCTCTTCCTCATACGACCATTTATTAGGCTGAAAGAGGGGGGTCAGCTTGCGAGATGCCTCGAGGGGCCGCGAGCAACCTGGCAGTGGTCCCCCCTCCCGTGGTCTGCGCACAGTTTTACCCCCTTCTCTCCGTTTTTAGTGCACCTTAGACACATAGGACCCTTGGTTGGGGTGCTTGGACATCCCTGCCAGCAAGCAGGAGATGTCCTCCCAGTGCTCTACCCTCAAATTTTAACTGCACCGTAGACATTTAGGGCTCCTTGGTGAAACGGTGATTGGACATCACTGTGAGTAATCAGGAGATGTCCCCCAGTGCCCTGCCCTTTATTACACACACCCTTCAACCACAAGAAACACACCTAAACACACACAAATACATTAAACAAAGAAGGTGGGACTACAGATCTGCTGTCCCCTACCCCTTCCCCGGCAGAGGGAACAGGGCCTTCAGGAGCGCCGGCCTTGTCTATTGGGTGTTGGCCTGCTGGGCCCGGTGGCCCCCTCCCCACCCGGGCAGAGGGATCCCTTAGTCCTCTGGCAAGTCCATGAGCGGGGGATCATATTCCATCTGAGCCTGGAGGGTGTCCATGCCTTCATGGTGCAGGTTCTGGTCTTTACCCTGGTCTTTACCCTTGGACCGTGTGGCGGTCCCGCAGGCCCTGGTCTGGGTGCTTGGCCGGACTGCTGGGCAGGTGGATCTCCTCTGTTGGCCCCACAGTATGGGTGCGGGGGCGGGCCCTGGTTGCCTCTGCTGCCTTGGGTCTTGATGTGGGGGTGGCTGGGAGTTCTCCCTCCTTATTTTTTACATTCCATGCACTTAAGCTTAACAAAAACATTCACCTGAGCACAGGCGTTGGCTCACCTTTGGACAATTAGTTTACATGACAGAATGGAACATGTTGGTCTGTATGCATAAGTGAGTGTGAATTGTATGTTGATAAGTTTGTGAAGATTCTTGGAGCCAGCAGGTATGTTTGTAACAGCTGAGTGTGTGGACAGGCCCTGCCCATTGTAGACCAACACTCACTATTCTAAATATAAGCTCCAGCATTTTGTTGCCCGTAGATTTACAACTCTACCTTCCCTTCCCAGTAGTCATCCTCTAACTTCTATAATCCCCCCCCCCCCAACTCTCTCTCTCTTTTTCCCATTTTGTTTTTCCATCCTGTCCAACAAAAAGAACACAAACAAAATAATTATTAAAACATTTTTGTTTAAATTACAAAAGGGGCTTACACCAACATACATTTTGTGTTCCCTATGATTTATAACCCCCGATTGTAACAGTAAAATCTGTCTAATACTAGAGGCTCTCAGCTCATATCTGTTTGCTCAACTGTTGGACAGGACAAGTTAAAAAAAAGGAAAAAAAAAAAAAGCAAATTGGAAATTAATTGGCATTACTTTTTAAATTGATTATTTGTATGCTACTGCTGTAAATAAGTATTTAAACACCTGAGAAAAATTAATGTTAATAATTGGTACAGTAGCTTTTGTTTGCAATTACACGGGTCAAATGTATTCCTGTAGTTTTTTTCCAGGTTTGCACAGAATGTAGGAGGGATTTTGGCCCACTCCTCCAGAACAATAGAACAATGGAAATCCCATTGTAGGATTTTTTTGAAATAACGTATTTTTATGCTACAGCTTCAAACAAGTATTTGAACACCTGTCTATCAGCTAGAATTCTGACCCTTTAAGACCTGTTAGTTTGTCTTTAAAAAGTCCACCTCCACTCCACCTATTGCCCTAAATTTAAGGCACCTGTATGAGGTTTTTAGCTGCATAAAGACACATGTCCACCCCATACAATCAGTGAGACTCCAACTACTAACATGGACAAGACCAAGGAGCTGTCCAAATACACCAGAGACCAAATTATAAACCTCCTTAAGGCTGAAAAGGGATATGAGACAATTACCAAGCAGCTTTGTGACAAAAAGATCCACTGTTAGAGCAAATTTAAAAAAAAAATGGAAGATGCAAAACATGACTGTACGTCTTCTACGAGCTGGGGCTCCATGCAAGATCTGGTCAATGACCTGAAAATAGTTGGGACCGCAGTTTCCAAGGTTACTGTTGGTAAAACACCAAGACGTCATGTTTGAAATCATGCATGGCATGTAAGCTTCCCCTGCTTAAACCAGCACATGTCCAGGCCTGTCTTAAGTTTGCCTATGACCATTAGGATGTTTCAGAGAAGTCATGGGATAAAGTCATGTGGTCAGATGAGACCATAATAGAACTTTTTGGTCTTAATTCCACTCACCGTGTGGAGGAAGAAGAAAAAATGTCATACCAAGAATACCATCCCTACTGTGAGTTCTTTTCCTACTCGGACGGAAGACAACTCGATCTCTGAGGCTCCGCCTTGCGCTCCTTGTAGGTGCCACCCACTTCACGACATCATCCTAGAGCCCACCTTGGCAGTGTATCTGTATTTTTCCAACAAACAACATACGAACTTTGCAAAGATGCATCTTTAAGTAGCCTGGGCACTAATTCAAATAATGTGTTCACAGGCCCTGCATTTATTACAGAACGGCATCAGTTGGAGACAGGCGTTTATTCCATCACAGACAAAATGGTTGTCAACTGTGAACATTCCTTTTTTCTTTGAAGTTTAAGCCTTTGGCCCTTCCTGCTCTTGTCTTTGGCCGTGAACTCGCCTTGGCTCTTCCAGCAACCCCAGCAGTTTCCACAGCTCCTACTGGATGAAGCCCATCTGATAGACTATTCAAACATGTCTTTGTTTATGTAATACTTAGCTGTTATCTTAACTTGTAGCTGTTTATATAGACCTGTTTGTTTATTAGACATATATTTGTTATTCAACCATGTAGTTACAGAATTAATTAAGCTCACTTTTCCTTAATAGTTCTAGCGCATCACCTGTCCATCCGGGGTCGAGGATCTCTCCTTCATGTGGGCAACCCTGAGGTTTCTTAGTTTTATTCCCCCAAAAAAAGATGGGGTTTTTTTATGAGTTTTTCCTCACCGCGAAGGACGACATAAGGGCAGAGATGTTTGTTCAGCTTAGTCCGTTTTATAACCAGGTATTGTTTACTTTTACATGTTTAATAATTATTTTTGCTTCTTGCAATATATTCATAATCAGTCCATTGAGACGGCTATGGCTGTAATGTTGGGTGAATTGAATTTATTGATTTATATGGCACCCTAAAACGACCTCAGTCAAACAAGGCACAGTACATAAAGTATCATCAATCTACGTATCAAAAATCCTCTTCACTTTCATGCCAATCATCTTCTGGATTGAGACATTTCCATCTTTGCTCAATAATACATGTTCAAACCAGTTCTTCTAATCCGTCATTTGCCTTTCCTTGCACCTCCAACAGGAAATCGTTCACTTGTTGCTCCTTTTTCTGCAGTCGTCTTCTCAATATAGCTCATCTGCTTGTGCCATTCTCGCTGAATTGCTGTTTGTAATCGTTTTTGTCGTATTTCTAAAACCCAGCATAAAGGTCGCAGTGGTGCAGTGGTAGTGCGGTCCACCTCTGATCGGAACATTGTAGGTTCAAGTTCCGCCTTGCCTGCACATGTGTCATGGGCAAGACACTGAACCCCACATTACCTCTGGTGGTTATAAGTTGGCGTCAATACTTTAAAAAACTCTCAGGACAACGCTTCCCACAATGCATTGTTTTGTAGTCTCTTAGTTGCACTCGCCTAAGTGGGAGCCTTGTACCCGCCCCTTTCTCCTGATATTTTTATGATGATTGACATGTGATGTTGGAGCAAAAAACTAACTAGCATGCACCGCGCACCAGTTGATCTGCGCAGCGCTGCGTCCACCACGACCAGATTATAATGAAGGTCACACTCACATTGTGCCTGCTGTCAGATCATTCAGCACAAGGAATTATGGGATACTTCTCCTTTTGTTTGTTTGGTTGGATTAGGGTGAAGGCAGGGGCACGCCTGGACGGGTCGCCGGTCTGTGGCAGGGGCCCAGCTGGTTTCAGAACCATCAGTTATGATTTATTGCAGGCCACAAAAACTTTTTCCACTGGAAAATGGCGGTCCGCGGGCCGCTCTTCAAGAACCCCTGGTCTAAGCGCTGACACCGCCACGATCGCTTATTTCCTTGTTGTGTTGTGGGGAACTAGACGTGCGCTTCACAAACACGTGTGTACTCCATGTTCCAGTCGGAACTTTCATATTCATGGACTTTGATATTTAACTCACTGGTGTACTTTGTAGCTTTTTAAATAATTGTGTTAGTTTATAGTGTGAAGTTGACTTATGAAGGTAACTGCTCTCTGCTAAGAATGTAATTCAAATAAAGTAAGTGAATTCACTTCAAAATTAAATTATATTATAAATGAGTTTACTAGGTAACTAAAGCACATAAATTATTCTTATTTAAAATGGTTTACTGCTAATGTGTACATGTGAACATTTGAACTTGCAAATAGTTGTTGCTATTATGTGTGTTTGAAGGTGTTTACCTGTTGACTGCTGACTGATCAATTTGATTGTTGACTGATTCTTTTAGTGTTTGGTTGTTCCCACCGGCTGTTCAACATCTGTTCAACATCTAATCCAGCAACCTTGACTTCCAGCTCGCTCTTTATGTGTCCGCAGATAAATGTACAGAATGAGAAAATATAAAGACAAATATAAAAACATTTTAGAAATAAAACACAGTTTTATTTTTGTGTATAAAATGTTGCAAGACTTGTTTTGGAGTAAACATTAACAACATTTTGTTAATAGATTAATTTCTAGGACAAATGATACGTTTAATTGAAAATGTATCATGTAGTGTAGAAAGTGCGGAGAATTCTACTTCTAGCTCATTGTGTGAAATTAACACACAAAAGTCACAATAACTGACACAATCAGCAGCACCAAAATAAAAGAGGCAACTTCAGCAACAAAAACTGTTTGACCAGCAAAAGAAACTAAAAACAGAGCAGTTTTATCGAGGAAAGGTTTTTACCACACCCTGTGCAGGCGTGAGAAAGAAATCTTCTACTGCATTGACAGCAGAATGAAGAGAAACTGGAACAGTTTAACATCTTCAGACTTGCAGCTTCACTGTTATTTGAGTTTATTTCATTAGCGTGAATTTAAAGACAGCTATCATGTCAATAACTTCCAAAAAACTTCAGTAAGAAGAACTCTTAGGCTACTGTGAGAGAGGATTTATTGAGCAACATTTCTTGAATGATAAGAACCAGAAAAATGTTCTTCGGCATCAGACGATACACCACCTGTCAAGCTCAGCATCAGATCCACAAAGTGTTACATGAAGAAAACCCAGAATCCAAATGCAGATGATGGTCAGTGAGAGAGAAAATCACAAAGAAAATCAGAAAATCCACATCTAATAACTGATATGCATTTATTTGAATTTCATGGAAGGAAGGAAGTATTTGAACCCTCTTGCCAGAAACACTTAATACTTTGGTAAAACCTTTGATAGCGAGCACCGACATTAGACATGTCTTGTAGTTGCAGGTTTCTGAACATATCAGAAGGAATTTTCTCTCTACAGGTTTTCTATAGGATGAAGGTCTAGAGACTGGCTGGGCCGCTCCATGACATTGCTATGCTTCTTCAGCCATTGCTTGGTTGTCTGTTTTGGGTCATGATCCTGTTGGAAGACCCATCCAGCACGCATTTAAGCCTCCTACTTTAGAAGGAAAGAAGGTTCTCACTCCAGATTTTCTGTACATGGCTCCATCCTCGCATTCACATGGGGAAGTAACCCTGTGCAGAAAATCACTCCCAAAGCATGTTTCCACCTCCATATTTGACAGAGGGGATGGTGTTTGTGGATGACATAGGCATCATTTCTCTTCTGCCAAACACGAACGGGTGGAGCTCAATTTTGGTCTCATCTGACCATCACCTTCTCCTAATCATTCTCTAAATCATGAAGGTGTTTATTGGCAAAGTTCAGGCGGGTCTGCACATGTGTCTTCTTAAGATAAGGATACTTAGCGAGCACTGCAAGATGTGAAATCATTGTAACGTAAAGTATTCCCAATGGTTTTCTTGGTGACTGTGGTTCCAGCTGCTTTGAGATCATCAACTAACTCCTGTCGTGTTGTTTTAGGCTGATTTCTGACTGTTCTCATCATCATGGAAACTCCAGCAGGTCAGATCTGGTTTGGAGCCCCAGACTTATAGCTGGACTGATGGCCATGTTCTTGTATTTTGGTCCAGTTGCACCAAAAGGTGTCACCTTAAGTCCAAGCTTCTTTCTGATGGTTTTGTAGTCTATTCTGGTCTTGTGCAAGTCTACAATCTTCTCCCTTAAATCCACTGATAGCTCCTCAGTCTTTCACATGTTGGAGAGTTTGGAGTCTGACTGGTTGATTCTGTGGACAGGTGTCTTTTATCTACTGGTGATTAGTTCAAACAGGTGTCTTTAATTCAGGTGACAGGTTGATCAGGAGAGTCTAAGTGTTCTGTATGAACTAGAGTACATACTATACTAAGTTCTCTCAATGAAATGCAATTACATCAAAAGAATTTCTTTTAAAGTTGATTTACTGATTTTCTGTTCAAGCAAACGTACCTTTAGGATGGCAGAAAGTGGGCAAATCTACAAAATCACCAAGGATTAATTACTTGTTTCCTTCAGGACAAAGGTCCAGCCTTGAAAATTCAAATGTTACATTGTGTCCCTCTGTCCATCGCAGGCAGGCGGTAGACAGAGGGAATTCCACCGCTCATTGTCTTTCCAGAAGTGGTTCAGCCATCAGAATAAATCCTATGATTTAGAAATAGGATGTCACACAAGTCCATACACATCATTTTGGATAATTGTGTACACAAAACATCTACCAGTATTCATACTATAAATTGGCTCATGGTTGATAAACATATTTTAGTCTTCAGTCAGGGAGATCATTGGTTTCGGCTGCACTGCTAAACTGTTTTCAGAGGCAGGTGACTGTCTGATAATTGACTGTTGTCTGAAGTTCTCAGCGAAGAGCTGGTTTTTATTTGAATTTGTGAAGATTGGGAACATTTATGGAGTCACCACTGAGAGTTCTGAATTTCCAAAAAGTTTTTAGAGTCAAAGGATTATCATTTCAATCTGGTGTTTGATGAAATTAAACAGTTCAAACATGTGACCTGACTAAGGATAAAAAAGAGGAACCTGAGGGATGATGGAAACTTTCATTTTGACCACAGTTCAGTGCTTTTAACCACAGTAGTGAAAGAAAAAGAGAAGTATAAAAGATAAATCACAGAAGACGCTGTTAGGACTTGTTGGATATGCAGCAGCTGAAACCAAGACATGGAACAAGAACAAGAACATGAAATGTTTCTGTTGCATAAAAGCATTGATGCTGCTCCATCCAGGAATTCTGGACATTCATATCAAGTCACTCAACATATTCCAGCTGCACAAGGTAAGACAAAAGTCATCTCTTTCTGTAGTAATTAACTACATTATTGTAGAATAAGTTTGACCAATGAAAGATAAAGTTACATTCTGCAAATGTTTCTGTAGAAATTTTAAAAGTCTGAATTTGCTAAAATGACATTTGATCACATTCGTTCTCGGTGAATCCTTGTCAAGCGCAGGAACATCTAAAGTGACCAAATTGCACAAACACAGCTTAACAGAAACATTAAAAGGAATGTCAACATTTTCATGACATTAAAACCATTTTTTTTGAAAACTCAGAAATTCTGGAGAGAGATTATTTCTCCATGCAGGAGTGAATGTGTGCAGGCCGGTCGCCATCACCGTTGGACTCATTTGTATTCTTCAAGCAGCTCTAAACATTTCTTTGGGCTTTGCTCTCTGTGAGTAACTCTCTGCATTCTGATTCACCTAAAACGGAAAATATACCAGTGATCTTCAATCCTGATCTTCAAGATCCACCATCCTTGATTCAGGTCCTTTGCAGCACACAGGAGATGGGTGTTGGGCAAACATACAGGATGACAGATCTCAGGGAGCAGGTTTGAAGATCCCTGGAATTTAAGAAAGAGATGACTAAATTCTGCAGTCTTTAAGAAACACCTACATCTTTGGTTCCAACCCTTGATGCTGACATATATGTACTGAGAAACAAAACCTATTTTTTTCTGACTACATATAAGTAAACGAGCAAAAACAAAAACATAGACTTTCTAATGTACCAAGAGATAAAAATGAGAAAAAGCGAAACAAAAATCTCTTTTATCAGTGTAGGGAATATAAGAGATCAATGAGGTCTTTTTGATCAACTGAAAGTGTAGGTGAAACACTAAATGTTTTCTGTTATCTCAATTTCAGACGTTAGAGTCAATAACAAAACTCTAACTCAGGAGCTAAATGAACTGCTGGTCAGCTTTGGTAAGTATAGGAGTGACTTTTAATGACCCAAATCTGTGAATTTTGTTTGGGTTTATATACTATATATTAGTGCTGTCAATTGATTAAAAAATAATCAGATTAATCACACTGTTGGATTGTGATTAATCACAATTAATCACAATGTTTTACTAGATAAATATGTAATACGACAATATACAAAAAACGGCCAGAGAGAGAATGTTTCCTCCATTTTTACTGTCTAAATTGTTGAAATTCCTAAAGCGTTAACTTTGAAGTGTAATTTGTGTGCACAAAACACATCAGCAGTACGATAAGCAGAACGGTAAAGACTTTTATGTCTGCAGTTTTACTCCAAGAAAACAAAGGTGCTGATATGCAGCCATAAGAAACAAACATTGTGTTTCTGCACTTTAAATGGCGCGGGTGAATACTCAAATCTGATTGGCTGCTGCGTGTTCATGTACACCTAAAAAAGAAGTTCCGGTCACATAGCCCAGATGTTCTATATCACTGCACATGCTTCTTTCAAACAAACGTTTTGCTTCATTTTCTGGACAAAAACAAGCGGTAGAGGTAAGGTTTCTTTTTGAACTGATGCTTTATGGAGCCTATCGTGACGATCAGCAGATATATCGCTTTCCTTTGCCGATGCAGACAAGGTCCTGCTGATACTTAGGAATAACTTATACTGATGAACCAGGTACAGGTGCCGGTTCTGCATGTGGACTGAGAAGCCATCTTGAAAAAAAAGAAAAATGGAACACAACTATCAATGGTAAGTCTCTGAAGGAAAACAATGGTTCTGTGACTTTCAACTCAAAAGGCTTTTAAACATAACTTTAGAAGGAGAGTTAGCCCAGGAGTTTGGGATGTTATTTCAGTTTTTCTTATTATTAAGACCACATCAAACTCAAAATGATACAGATTTTTAATATTTTGTTTTAGAACTAAAGGCCCAAAACCAGAATCTGACTGAAAAGAGAGATGACCTGAAGACAAAACTTATGGTCCTAAGTAAGAAATGTATTATAATATGGCTTCAACTGTTTTGTTTTATTGTAAGATTTCTAAAGACAAAGTATTTTTCCATGATCTTGAAGATGCTTCCTAAAGTGAATCATATTTACTGAAAATACAAATGTGTGACGGTTTAAAATGTTGGCTCTTTAGTCTTGTTGGTTCTTGTTTCAGAGACCAAGGACACTAATAAAAACCTGACTCAAGAGAAAAATGACCTGAAGACACAGTTGAAGGATTTAGGTTAGTGAAGACAGTAAATGTCAGTGAGAAGTCATGTAAATGTAATATTATACCATTATTACACTCTACCTAGAACAATTAAAAGTAAAGAAATGCCATTGTTTGATATGGTCCTTACTGATGCTTTTCATTTTTTATGAAAGAATTGCAGCTTTACTCCCTGACAGAAGAAAACAACAAGTTAAAGATGAGCAATTCTAGTGAGTAAAATACGAAATATATCCTAGTAATGTGGGCTTTGACCTGATCCAAGTTCTAACAAAGTTTAAAAAGTTACTCTAAAGGTTGCAGAAAACATGTTGTCAGTGTGCACCATTGACTGTATAAGAGAGCTGGACTGAGCAAGTACTGTATTACGTTACCCATAGAAAATGCTTTTCTTCTGGCTCCAACAAAATGAAGCCAATTCAGTCAAAGGTGCTGCCATTTGGGGCCAGACGAGGTTACAAAGCATTGATTGGTCCAATTAACTCTGAATCAGTGTTTCTATGGCAACTACTGTCACTAATCAGAGGTGAGCTTGTTGGAAGTCCACACTCCTTCCACTGAAAGTGGCTTGGGAGAATCTATCAATCAAACTTTTGAGGTGGGGCCAGCAGGCACCACATGCTTTTTTTGAGGCATCTGATTGGTCAATTCATAACTTGAATAACTTGCAATAAAGGAAAAATATCATGAACTAAAATTAGGATGAGCAAGAACATGTTAATAAGCAGGAGCAAGAACAGTTTTTCTGACCCAGTAACAGCTGTGGAAGTCAAAGGGATTAGGACTTTCTGGAGCCAGAAAGTACTTCCTGTTTGGAACACGAGGAGGTAGGGATTGGTCAGTCCAATTCCCTTTTCCAGTCAATGTGTGGTGCGATAGAAGAAGATGCAGAGTCTATGATGAAGAATTCTTTGACATTATAGGAACAGAGGATAGAGTGAAACAACTGACTGAAGAGAGAGACGAGCTCAACATAACCTTGAATGGTGGGTAACATTACTGAGGTGTTGGTAATGTCCTGAAGAACAGCAGGTGTGTGAACAATCTGGAAAATTAAACTAAAACAACAGCAAAAAAACATCATATTGAGCTCAATAGTTTATTTTCTCCGTGGACAACATACCATAATCTCACAAATACCATTTTCCAAAATGTAATCATGTTTTCTTCATGTTCTTCCTGCTTTAGTTTGCATGTTCGTGTATTGAAGGAACAAATCTCACACACTCATGTTGACACTTGTTTATTTGTTGCAGCAAAGTACAAGAACATGACTGTGGAAAAGAGTGAACTGCAGAGAAAGTTGAATGCCTTTGGTAAGCAAGCTAACAGCACTATTTCATTCAATTCCATTTGATTTCTATGCCCCCATATTGGTATTTGCAAGAACAAAAAGTCAAACATGAAAACGGAAATAATAGCTGGTTGTTAAACAAACTAAGCTAAACAAACATCTCTGCCCTTAAACCCTCCTTCTCTGTGAGGAAAAACTCTTAAAAAAAACCTCTTTTTGAAGGAAAAAATCAGAAACCTCAGGGTTGTCCACATGAAGGAGGGATTTATCAATATCATATCAATCTTTACCAGGGATAGGTAATTCCAGGCCTCGATGGCCACATTCCTGCATGTTTTCCAACATAAAATGCTCTTTTCATGTTCTACATGGCTGGACACACCTGAATCAGGTAATCAGTCATGAGTAGGGCTTGGATATCTGGAAATCATGCAGACACTGCGGCCCTTGAGGTCTGGAGTTGCTATTTCAGATCTAGACAGTTTGGATCAAGCTGTGAGGAAGTAATGCAGTTTTATCTCACGCACTGCTGTTGTCAAAAACCCTGAGGTTTGGTCGGCTCTTTAGAAAACCACACTGTAAGAATGAATCTAAAAAATAGCTTTTTAAAAAGATACAGATATTTGTTACAAAAATAGTCTATAAGAATCAGGCTGTAAGCAGCTTGCTGGTCGCCTGGTCTGGGCTGGAGCTTTCATTCTCTGTGCTCCTGTGTCCCCCCCACCCTCTGATACTCTGCGTTTTTGGATTTTCGGAGACAACAGGTATGTTTGTTATATTTAAAGGTGTTAGTGACCAGGCCCAGGCCCCGCCCCTTTTGACATTTGTGTAGTGATGTAGCATCAACATGTCAAAGTAACATCAGAGCAAGAAGAACTACTTACTTCTTTTTGCCTTAACACCTTTACAAACACCAATGTTGTCTTTACTCTGCTGTGAAATCAAAACTTTCACTTTAAAGGTTAAAAATGTAATCTGGTTAACTAACTATTTCTTTCAACTTCCAGTTTCTCTGCATAATTCCTTGACTGTACAAAGAGATGAGTTCAATAGGACAGTTGAAGGTAAATTCAGAAACAACAACACTGCAAATCAATTACTTTTGGTTTTTCTAATTTCATTATTGCCTCTCTAAAAGTCACAAAATGATCCACTATGTTTAAGGTTTGGCAATGAAGTCAAAGGACCTGATGGAGGAAAGAGACGCTCTGCAGACAACGCTGAACACCAGCAGTGAGCATCACACTTTAACTCAAAAGATAACTTAGTGTGTATGAACTTCTGATTGGACATTTATATTCAGAAGTAAAAGTCTCCTTCTTTTTTCGCATCCTTTAAATGGATAGTAACTGACAAGGGACATCCTGCCTTTAAATGGATAGTAACTGACAAGGGACATCCTGCTTTACAGGGATTTGTTCCTGGACCTCATACAGGTTCTCTGCTCCCAGATTGCTTAGGGTGAAGAGTCACCCTGACAGTTTGGTGGTAAGAATGAAGAGTCCTCAACCTATGCTTCCTCATGAGAAGGCGTGTCAGCAGGATTGAGGAGATCCGCAAAGTATTCGTTCCACTGCCCAACAATTGAAGTTGGGCAGATTGAAGTCAACAGCTTCTCACCTACACTGATGTATGCAGAAAACTGTTTTCCTCTCCTGAGGTGCTGGATGGTTTGCCAGAATCTGTTTGGGGCCAACCTATCATCCTTCTCCACGGCCTCACTGAACTCTTCCCAGATACAAGTTTTTGCCACCACAATGACCCAGGCTGCAGCTTGCTTAGACTGCTAGTACTTGTCAGCTGCCTCTGGAGTTTCACAAGCCAGCCAGGTCTGGTAAGACCCCTTCTTCAGCTTGATGGTATCCCTTACTTCTGGTGTCCACCACCAGGTTTAGAGGTTGCCACTACAACAGGCACCACAGATCTTGCGACCACAGCTCCTATTAGAAGCAGAGACAATTGGAGGTTGAGAACATGGTTCAGTCAGACTTAATGTCACTAGTCTCCCTCAGTACCTGTTTGAAGCTCTCCTGGATGTGGTAGTTAAAGACTTTGCTGATTGAGGACTCAGCCAGACATTCCCAGGAGACCCTTACAGTGCATTTGTGTCTCCCAAGACTTTCCAGACTCCTTCACCGTCAGCAAATTCAGCTTACCACCAGGTAGTGTTCATTGGACATCAATGCTGCTTTACCTGAGTGTCCAAAACACACGATCAAGGCTGCCTGACATTACAATTACGATCATGCCCTATTCATGCTGGACCCGACAGGGGGCCAGTGGGAGAAGCCTCGGTCGCCAGGCAGTTGCCTGCGGGCACCAACCCCAGGTCTGGCTCCAATGTGGGGCTCTGGCGACGCCAATCTGAATCTGTGTTTGTACTTCGCATAAAGGGTGTTCTGAACCTCTCTTTGTCTGGCTCGTCATCCAGGACCTGTCTGCCATTGGATACCCTACCAGGAGCAAAAGCCCCAGACAGCGGAGTTAGCTGTCTGGGGATCCCAGTTAGCTGGGATCATTTGAGCTCTCAAACCCCGCCGCCATGTGGTGGTTCACGGTGGGGTACATTATTTTAGTCTTAGAAAATACATTCTATAACAAGGTGGACCCCCTTTTCTTATGTGGGTATGGACGTTTACAGGCTCATGAGATCAGCTCATCAAGTTTCATCAATCCACTCGATGGTCTTCTCCCAAAGGGGGACTGTAAAGCAGCTATTTACAGACTGTGGCATTAATTCTATTGGTGCTCACAGAGAGATCACAGTATCAGTACAAGGCAAAAACAAGGTATGACAATATTCACAGGGGCATTTGGGTATTCAACCCAAAGCCCTTCACTCCTTCTTTTCCTCTCCTTTCCTACAAACAAACCTTCCTCCCCTCCTTCCTCCACCAACAGAAGTTATATTACTATCTGGACCCCAGAGGTCAACAGTACCAATGCATCCTGAAATGATTGTTGTTAACTTGGGCTGCAGTGGATCCTGTGAAAAAGTTCTGTTTCTAATTTGGCTTTGTTTTTATTTAGAATGATCTTCTTGACACTACCCTCTGCATTTACCCGGACTTGGGACCGGCACGAAAGGACACTATTATGCCCTTCTGTGGTTGCATTACTATTTGTGTGATCATATGTTTCTAGAAAATGACATGATTTGGTCGCAATTATAAAGAACAAATGAAAGCTTAAGTTTTCTAAAAAAACAGATTCCTATATTTTATTTTTAATTTTTTTTTTATTAATTGATTTATTTTAGATTATATTTAGCTAATCAGTTCATTGAAGTATGAACACACAAAGTAATTTACATTAAATAAATGGATTCCGACACTTTATTATTATTGTTTTTTTTACTTTATTATTTTTTTATTTATTTATATATATATATATATATATATATTTTTTTTTTTTTCTTTTTTTTTTAGATTCCTACATTTTAGCTAACCAGTTCATTGAAGTATGAACACACAAAGAAATTTACGTTAAGTAAATAGATTCCCTCCTTTTTTTTTTTTTATTTCTACATTTTAGCTAACCAATTCATTGAAGTATGAACACATGACGTAATTTACACTAAATAAATACATTCCTACTTTTTTTTTTTTAATTCCTACATTTTAGCTAACCAGTTCATTGAAGTATGAACACACAAAGTAATTTACGTTAAGTAAATAGATTCCCTCCTTTTTTTTTTATTTCTACATTTTAGCTAACCAGTTCATTGAAGTATGAACACATGACGTAATTTACACTAAATAAATACATTCCTACTTTTTTTTTTTTAATTCCTACATTTTAGCTAACCAGTTCATTGAAGTATGAACACACAAAGTAATTTACGTTAAGTAAATAGATTCCCTCCTTTTTTTTTTATTTCTACATTTTAGCTAACCAGTTCATTGAAGTATGAACACATGACGTAATTTACACTAAATAAATACATTCCTACTTTTTTTTTTAATTCCTACATTTTAGCTAACCAGTTCATTGAAGTATGAACACATGACATAATTTACATATCCAAAATACAAAGATTCCTATAACTTATCAAACCAGTAAAAAAGAAAAGAACTTTAGACACACTTAGAATATGTCCTTCTTGTGGCAAGTGGACTTTTTAAAGACCATGTTCCTCTCTGAAGGTTTTTTTTTTCTTTTCCTTACATTTTTTTCTTTTCCTGGAACTGGACTGTTCCCATGATGTATTCAGCTACAGTAGCATATGTGGCCTTGTTATCTTCTGCAAGGTGCTTCATGGTGACGAAGTCGTGTGCGAGAGCTTGACTCGGCGTGATTCTGTTTTGAGGATTGACCTCCAGCATGCGCTTGAGAAGGTCAATGAAGACTCTGTGGTCGTCATCATCGTGGTCCGGAAAGACGTCTTGATGAACATCAGTCATTGCATGAAGATCCACAACATGATTCTCATCTGCCAGTTGTTCCCCTGTGTCTTGGGTGTATTCATCTGGTGTTAGCAGCCTCCAGCCATCATCATCCGTGGTGAAAAAGCTGTCTGTGAAGTCTGCTGCTGTAAGAAGTTCTTCTTCTGGTAATCCAAATATCTGCACCATAGCTCTGATGGTTTCATATTCAGTTTCATGTGGAAAGGGATAATCTCTATTGTACAGACAGGCAAGTACAACTCCAAGTGCCCACATGTCAATACTTTCATCCAAGGGGAGACCCAGAATAACTTCAGGTGCTCTGAAAGGTGTTACTTGGATTTCAGTTCCTGTCAACAATGCCTTTGCTTTTCTTGCAAAACCAAAATCTATCAGTTTTATCCTTAAAGTTTCCTCTTTAGCAAACAAAATATTGTCCGTTTTTATATCCCCGTGTACCACACCGATGCTTTTGAGAGCACTGAGAGCATGAAACATCTGCTGAGCAATCGCTCTGATCTGAAATAGATGTAAGGGTTTCGTGTTCGCCAAGCAATCATGTAATTTTCTGCCCAAGATCTCATAAACCAGGCAAATCTCATTTTTAAATGAGAAGCACTCATAAAACTTCATTAAGTTGTTCTTATCAGGATCCAGATCTTTGATTAATTGCATTGCTTCAAATTCTTCTTTGCCTTCGTTGACATCTGTTAAGATTTTAATGGCAAAATGTTCCTCACTCCCCACTTTACAACATTTGAACACTTTTCCAAAAGCCCCTTTTCCCAGTAGATCACCAACTTCATAAGTTCCCAAATTTCCCACCATTGATTGGCCTGCCTTTACACCAAAGGATTTGTTCTCTTTGTCTTTTCCACTTGACTTTTTTTCCTGATCTCCATCTGTCTTCAGATCTTCAGTCTTTTCCGAATTTTGCTGGGACATGGATTTCTCACAGGAGTCACAAGATGAGCTGTTAAGGCTCGAGTGAGTAGATTGTTCATCCACACTCCCAGCAGAAGCTACTTCTGATACATCTGTATCGTTTGCCATTGATCCGTCTGACACTGATGTTTTCGGGGTCAAACTATAGGATCCAGATGATGAGCTGTTAAGGCTCGAGTGAGTAGATTGTTCATCCACACTCCCAGCAGAAGCTACTTCTGATACATCTGTATCGTTTGCCATTGATCCGTCTGACACTGATGTTTTTGGGGTCGAACCATAGGATCCAGATGATGAGATGTCTGACACGGATGTTTTCAGACTTCCATCAGAGGTTTGACTTGCACTTGAACTGACAGCTGGTGTAGGATTTGAAGGCTGGTTCTTTCCAATGATGCTTTCAGCGGTGGCAGCATACGTGGCCTTATTTTCTCCTGCAAGGTGCTTCATGGTTATGAAGTCATGTGCGAGAGCTTGACTCGGCGTGATTCTGTTTTGAGGATTGACCTCCAGCATGCGCTTGAGAAGGTCAATGAAAACTCTGTGGTCGTCATCGTCACTTATGGGGAACTTCTTTCGATGAACCTTAATCATTGCATTAAGATCTATCACATGATTCACGTCGTCAACATGGTTTCCTGTTATGTCTTCGTGCTCTTCTGGTGTCTGGAGCCTCCAAGTGGGGTCGTTGCAGCCATCGTCCCAAGTGAAAAAAGTTCTTGTGTTCTTTGCCTTATGGAGAACTTCAGCTTCAGGTGAACCAAAAATCTGCACCATAGCTCTGATGGTGTCGTATTCAGTGTCATGAGGAAAAGGATAATATCCAAAGTATGCACAGGCCAACACCACGCCAAGTGCCCACATGTCAACGCCTTCATCCAGGGGGAGACCCAGGATAACTTCAGGTGCTCTGAACGGGGTCACTTGGATTTTGGTTCTGTTTGAAAGTTTCTTTGTTTCCAAAGCCAAACCAAAGTCTATGAGTTTTACATTCATAGAACTTTTGTCCACAAACATAATGTTGTCCGTTTTAATGTCGCAGTGTGCCAGTCCAATGCGTTTGAGCGCTTTGAGAGCCTTCAACAGATTCTGAGCGATGGCTCTGATGTAACACAGATGCGTCATTTGCCAAACATCTTGAAAGCTGTCTGCCAAGATCTCGTACACCATGCAAGTCCGATTTTGAAATGTAAAGCTTTCATACATCTTAATCACATGGTCCTCTTCGGTATCCAGGTCTTTCAACAGTTGCATTGATTTCAACTCCTTCTGCCCTGCTCGGTCATTTTTCATTATTTTAATAGCACACAATTTCTGACTCCCCAATTTAGTGCATTTGGCCACTTTTCCAAAGGTTCCTTGTCCCAGGAATTCCCAAACTTTATAAATTCCCTCGTTTCCCACCAAATAATGGCCTTCCATCACATCAGAGGATGTAGAGTTTTTATTTCCGTTTCTTGACATTTTTTCTTTTGGTTTGTTGATCTTTAGATCGTTGGTCAGTTTTGAAGATTTGCTCACAGAAGACGGTCTTTAAAGCTCTTTGAAAATGTCTTCAGTCTTTAAAGCTCTTTGAAAATGTCTTCAGTCTTTAAAGCTCTTTGAAAATGTCTTTGGTCTTTGAATCTTCCTCTGAAATGTTTCTCTGGGAGAAAGCATATATGTCAATTTTAAGAGTGATTCAAAATGACATCAGGTGGAGGTCGTGATGCAGATTGACGTCATATTAGTCTCTACAGGGTCTACATGTCGTAAAATCAGCTCATCGAAGAGCGCGTTCTTCAACGTCATTAGCGGGTATAAGGACGGGCCGTGACGTCATTCACATGGACAGCAGTTGGGCAGGGGGGAGGTCCCCACGCGCCTGCTGTCAATCAATCTATGCTGTCAATCATTCCAGCGCGCTAATTGAAACGGAGTTCGCGCTGTTCGCACGTGCGATCATCACGTGCACGTGAACATTAATGAAAAATGATTCTCCAAAATCGAATTCAAACTGTCTCCAACATTTCAGACTGATCAGCTGATCGAGTTCTCCCCCGCCCCCCGATGACAGAGAGCGCAGCTGGACGCTGCTGACATGCGCACTCAGGAGGAAGTTCCGACCCAGAACTCCTGATCCTGTTCAGGGCAGGGAACACCAGGATGTCCAAACAGGTAAAGCACTGCGCCCTGCTGAACCTTTACTCTGCCTGTGTGCTTTACAAACACGGAGATATTTGGTTCTTCTTTTTTGGTTCCTTTTGTTCTCATTCAGAAAGTTACCTGAAAGAGCTGAGTGACTTTCCTGCGGTTCAGGAGATCGAGTGTCAGACTGATGCGTTTCTGGACAGACCTGAAACTCCAATCTTTATAGCTGCAAAAACGGGCAAAGATGCAGAAACGCAGATAGATGAGGGAGATGTGGGTTATTTTTCTGACAGGAGATGTCAAATGCTGCTTTTTTGTGTGTCATGTCTGCATTTTGAAGAACCTTTATTTGCTGCTTTCACAAAGATGAGAACCCTTACTGGACGTGTCCTGTGCAGCTGTTTGACTTTCTTCTAGATTGTTGAGGTTCTTAATGCAATCACAAGGGGGGCCCAAGCTAGGGTCTCATTGTGCCAAGTCTGAATTAATAAGGAAGATTGTGTCAGGAAGAGCATCTGACATAACTAAATATGGGAATCAGCCCTATAAAATCCACACCCGATAGGGCGAGGCCCAGGCTAACAATGATTGCCATCAGCGCTGTTCACCGAGAGGGTGCCAGTGTAAAGAAAGAGAGAAGGAAGGCCCCTTTGCTGGAAGAGAGAGAAGAATAAAGTCACGAGTTTTGGACTGAGAGTAAGGCCTTTGAATGCTGGAACTACGACAGGAAAGGGATGAGAGTTAGTTGATGTGATACAGAGGAGGAAGGTTTGATTGATTTGGTTTATTTCAATCATTGACTGTAGGTAATACAAGGAAAAAAAATCACATATATTAATCAAAATCATTACAGAAATGGGAAATGCATTGATTAAAAAAACAATTAAAACAAAGGCACTCTTAAGTCACACTTGATTCGTTAAATATAGTGAAAATGATCTAAAGTCAAATAGAACTTATTGCTTGAAAACAACTGGGAAGAAGCAAATTTATTATTTGTATGAAAAGAAATCTGTTTATTTTGTCACTACTTTGAGAAAAAGTTACAAAATACACAGATTTCCTTCATGGAGCGCCAGCCGTTTATGATCAGCATCACATTGAACTACAAGAACTTTCTAGACGCCGTTTCCCACAATGCATTGTTTTGTAGTCTATGCCGGCTTGCACTCAGCGTTCACCTTGGTAGGCGCCTTGCACCCATCCCTTTCTTATGATATTTCACATGATGATTGACATGCGATGTCGGATCAAAAAACTAACCATCATACGCCACACACCAGTCGTCATCCGGCAAAGAATATTTAATCAAGAGGTGCTGAGGGTGAATCAGCTAAGAGGAAAGTTCATCAGCTATGAGTGCTATTGCTTTGGACTACAGTTCTTTTATCTTTATTTATACAGGCAGGACTGATTAAGAACATTCTTATTTACAACTCTGGACTAGAAGAGGCAAGACCTTCAGATTAAGGAGGGAAAGAGGTCACAAGAACAAGACATAAATTGAACATAATCAGAAGAAAAACCACAATTTAAAAATATAAAACCCTAAAACGTTGTACTGTGTGACAGCAGCATTTACCATATCTTTAAAATTGTCATTAAGATGGGTTTTAAAATCCACTTGTGAAATGAAAGTGTCCAGTCTGAGAGTTTTTTGTAAGTCATTCCAGTTTCTGGCTGCAGCAGATTGAAAGACAGAGAACCAATCAAGAGTTTGATTTGGGGACCGTTAACAAGATCAGTTTAGCAGAGCAGGGATTGGACACTGGGGATTGGGTATGCAAAAGCTGGCTCAGATAAAGTGGAGAAAGATCAAGCAGAGTTTGATAAATTAACATTACCCCATGCATTTTTTGAGAAGTGAATAATAAAGTCTGATTAACTGATGAGTAGAGTGGAGAGCTGTAAATGGAGCATTTGTTATAGCAGAGTGATAAAGGGGTTCCAACTTTTGCAGCAGATGCCTACAAGCTGATCTGTAGATAATATCACCAACATTCAGTATAGGAAGGATGGTTGTTTGAACTAATGTTTGTCTTGCAGAGCAGGTGAGGGAGGAGTGCATTCTGTAAAGAACAATTTTGGATTTAACCTTTGACTGCAAATGGCAGTGTAACAGAAACAGCAACTGTGTTTGCTTTGGAGAAAAACAAACTTGATCTATTTTAAATGATAAAGAAATGACTAAATAATGTCAATGCAATCCCAAGCTCATTATGAATTTGCTTCTTTGTGTGGAGTCTGGAGAAAGATCTGCCTTGGAAGTCATACTTTCACACAGCAGTTGTCAACATAACCAGGATCATAGATGACCTCAGGTGACCTCAGCTCTTTCCATCAGTATCTGTTCAGCCCTAATTGAGATTTATACGTTTTCTGGACTCTACAAGTGCTTTTCAAGTGGTAAAAACAGATATTTACTGTTCTGTTGCCAGTGAGAAAGAGGAAAACTTCATTATGTTTTGGCAAGTGGAGTAGAAGTTTTAAGCTGGAGTTCACTGCAGTTGGTTCAAAGTAAATGTGATGCAGACAAAGGTTCTTGTATGTCAGCAAAACTGTCTTGCACTGACTTGTGTAGGTGCCGGCACTGTGAATGTTCAGAAGAGAACAACAGACAGGGGAATATGGTATATTTCTGATGGCAATGGGGATGATTAGACATGTGGGATAAACGTCAAATATTCTCCACTAAGAGAAAGAAAAAGAAACCCTGCAACTGTAAACACTGAAAAAATGAGAAGCAATGCAGTGACATCGACCATGTCTAACAAAAAAGTGTTTTTCCTCAAACGTCATGATACTAATTCATCCAGATATATAGTAGTGCAAAATGAGAGAAAATAGGATCTTATTTCATTCATCTCTTGTTTTGTGCTATAATCAAAATTCTTACATGGGACCATGTAGGGAATTCATCCAATACCTGAGAAAGTACATTTTATGTTTTATCAAACAAATCTTCCTCGGGTCTTTAATTTGAGTCATGCCATGTGGACTAATGTCCTATAGTTTAAAGTCCAGATCCCATGACTTAATTTCAAGACATTATCTTATGAGAAAACAGATCCTCACCTTATACAATCATTTACATTTCATTGATCTGCTACAGCTGAGAAAAAGTCAAGAATCAAGTCAACATCTTGAATCCCTGCAGTCCTCTGCTGCCATCTTGTGGCTGCCAGAGTAACTGTCACACTTACCTTCCACAGGTGACAGTGAGTGACATGATCAATGTTCTGATTCTTTTTTTAATTTTTTTTTATCAGTCATAGCACTTTTGCAAAGTCATATTTTCACTAAAACAAAAGTTTCAGCTTGAAAAAGCTCAGTGCTTAAACTATATTCATAACAGTTACACAGTTCTCTAAGGACTTAACTTTCTACATGGTGGGCTCCATTATGTAGACCCTGCAAACCATTTGAAATTGTGGACATTTGAATCATCTGATCAAGCTCATTCAATGAAAAAAGATTTGATACATCCTCCTTTAGAGGAAACATTCTACTTTGGATCATAACGCAGAAGTAAAGCTGGACAAAAAGATTAGACACAAGCTAACAAGGAAAACATCTAGTGTGTGCCATGATCTGAGCTGTTGCTCCACAGTTATGCAGTAAACTCTCAGACACTCACTCCCACTCAGCTTTTCATCTGCACAAGAGAACTCCGAGATGTCTCTGTGCATCATTTCATTAACAAAAGGCTTTCTGTTTGAACCCTGCATTTGTTCATTTCAAGTCAGACTTTGTGTTTTCTTTCCTTAATTTCATTGTAAAAAAACAACAAAAAGTAATAATGTTTATGTGCAGCAGAGGTTTGTTTGAACCTCATTTTCATAAAAATGTTAAACTCTTGTTGTACTGCCGCCTCCTGAGTATTTAGTTTGAAGTGCTTACAGTGAAAACTACATCTGCTTGAACAAGCCATCAATCTGTGCTTTCCTGTTTTTGTTCCAGAAAGCAAGGAATGTCAGGCTTCTCCAGCTCCCACTTGGGCCTTGCGCAACTTCTCAATTTAAGTTGCTCCTCTTCCTTTAAGAGAGCGCAGTAGCTGCTTTGAGGTCAGTTAAAACGGCATCATGGAGAGAGAAGTGTTTCTGGTTGCTGTCCTTGTTTTTGTCACCCTCATTTCACACAGTAAGTCTATTCAGATATTGTTCCTAGTTGTGCGGTTTTTGTTTTTTTTGTTTTATGCATGCGTTTTGTGGCACCATCTCAGATTGCAGCTTCTTTTTGGTAAAAACATGCAGGATGTTTTCCTCCCTCAGGTGAGTGCATCATTGGTGGCAGAGAGGCAGAGCCACACTCTCGGCCTTACATGGCATCCATCCAAGTCCCAGAGGGAGACGTTCTGAAGCATGAATGTGGAGGCTTTGTGATTGCAGATCAGTGGGTGATGACAGCCGTGCACTGTCTGCCGAACGGGTGAGACAACATTCATCGAACCAGCATCAACAGACAGAACAGATTGTGTCATATTTGTAACCCAGACATTTCTTCCTTTGTTTGGTAAGAAGTTCCTTTGCCAGCGCATCAGCTGAGGATCTGTGGAAATGGTTGATTTTTGGGAGTAGAGTCTGTAAAGACAAACACATTCCAATCTTGTTCCAATGTCGTTTGAACTTGTATCTCCTTTTGCTTTCATTGCAGCATATCCTGTTATTTTAGGTTACTCAGGATGAATGCTTCACACATTCCCCTTACAGGAGGAAAGAGTCCAACATAAAATAAAAGGAGATTCCTACCCTCTGTCCAAAAGTTGATGCTTCATAGTAGCAAAGCTCCAAGCTTAAAAGACAACATCTTCAGCGTGAGAAGCAGTTATTCTTGTTCTGGCACTGGCATGCATGTTTGGGAGATTTTCAGTAGATTACCATAACTTGACGATTTCTGCAGGCCAAACGGGAGGAAGGTGGTACTTGGTGTCCATTCCCTGAGTCAGCTGGAAGAAACAAAGCAAACCTTTGACATTTTGGAACTTCACAATCATCCCAACTACAACCCGGATAATTTTGATAATGACATTTCTTTGATTAAGGTACGAGCATGTTTCATTGTAATCCAAATGAAATTGAAGACACTTGTTTCTGAAGACTCTGTAATCCTTGCAGTTGGATCGCCCCTTCAGTCCCTCTGAGGCCGTCAAAGTCGTGGAGTTCCTGCGAGCCGGCGGCACAAACCCTGAAGCCGGTGCAGAGGTTGAGACTGCCGGCTGGGGATCCCTGGACAACTTGGGGTCCAGACCAGACAAGCTGAGAGACGTGGTGGTCAGTGTGGTTCGCTCAAGCCGATGCTCACGCAGTGACTACTTTGGTTCAAAGTTTACCAGCAACATGATGTGTGCAAATAAAGTCTGCAAAGACCCCTGTGACCAACCCTTCCATGTTCAGGACGGCTGTGATGTGAGTTCTCCTCCTTCTGCTGAATGACTGTTGGTTGTTTGACGTTGCAGGAAAGAAACAGCAAATAAGATACACAACATGAGTTCTTCCTGTGAGCAGCATTTGCCATTTGACTTATGTCCTGTGTCAGTCAGAGCTTGATGAAAGTCCTTTTCTCTTTAGGGAGACTCTGGAGGGCCTCTGCTCTACAACAATGTTGCAGTGGGCATAACCTCCAATGGAGGGAAGAAGTGTGGCCAAGTCAAAAAGCCAGGAATATACACCATCATCTCACTCTACACGGAGTGGATAGACAGCATCATGGTCCCACAGGCTGCAGGAACACAAGACCAGAGCAGCTGAATGCAGGAAACAGCTGCAGAGAGTTCACCGTTGGAGCCACAGATCTGCTTTTGCTAAATCACCATGTCTGCACAAACTAACTAAAAGCTGCTTTAATGCATGGCTTAAGAGAAATCAACAACACAAACAGCAGTATCTTCAGTTAGTTTGGGTAATTCTACCATATACTAAACAAGAGCATTCCCCCCCCCACGCTGCCGCCTCGGAGACGAATAAAAAATCAACAAAAAAAAAAGGGATTTTTTTTGTTTTATTTCAAACAAGTTGAAATGTGGATGATCTTCAAAGACAGAATACATACAAACTTTACTGTATTGTTCAGAGTAAACCCTAAGGCACGTATTTGGGGTTTTTCTTTTTTTGCTCTGTTTGGCCAGGGTGTGACTTCTACTCAGAAGCATCATATATCGAATATTTTAAAGCATAAATAGACTTATATATTGGTTATTTTCCTACTAACAGGTTACCAGTTAGCTGTTGTTTCCTGCTAACAACCACTAGAGGGCACTACAGGTGTGTGTATTTTAAAATGACAGCAAAGAAGAATTCTTCTGAACTTTATGCTGTTTTTCTTTTTTTGCATTGAAATAATGTGTTTCTATATGTTTCCTTCCTCTGACTAATGCGGGACAGCAAGTCATCAAACGGGGTCCCAGAGATGCCAGTGTCAGCTCGTCCTCTCCATCCATCTAGCTTCTTCCACACACGACGGGAGTGTCTAGTTCATGAAAGCATATTTGGACAAGGATTAAGCATCACATTTAAACAGACAACAGTGCAAATATGACACATGAATGGCTTATGGTGTGAACGCAGCATTATCACAGGCTTTTCTGATCTGTTCAGAAGCGTTGTACTTTCCTCCTAAAAGTGCGACCTTCAGAGACAAAAAAAGTCTACATTTTAGTATGTAATGTTTCCAAGGAGGTAAATGCCAGAGAACAGTGCAGCACAAAGTGTTACAGCCTCTTTGGTCTGAAGAAAGGCCTTTCAGTCATATCTTCTTATCAGATTACTTGGACCTGCCCGGTTTCCAACCTTGGGATTTATTCCTTTCAGAACTCTCCAAACTGAGCTAAGTTTAGACCTTCCCGTACCATCAATCAACTGTCTTGGTCTGCATTTTTTTCCTTCTGGTTGGCTCACTGCAGAAGGTTGTAAAGCATGAGTGTGATGAGAAAAACATTCAAACTGGTTTTGATTTTTCTGGTAAAGCTCACAAAATCTCAGGGTGTGCTGGAAGAGCTGCAATCATGTATCTCCCGCACAGATGCACTTCAAAAACGGTGGTTTCACTGTGGATACACTTAGCAAACAAACAAGA
>BNCR01000001.1:29616403-29698903 GCA_014656515.1 Oryzias celebensis | reverse complement strand
CAGTTTAGATCAACACAACTTTAACAATTTTAAATAGCTTGTTGCCTTACTTTCTGTCTTTCTTATCTTATTGCTTGAAACAAATGATAAGAGGTGGACTTTCCCGCCGAAATTATGTTTTATATCATTTCATATTAAGCTCATTAACTATACTTTTGTCCGCTGGTTAGGTCTCGCCAGCTAAGACAAAGCAAAAGTGAATATGTGTTTGAAATGATTTATTATTGATTAATAAAAGAAGGAAACACCAAGGATCCAGAAGCAGAATCCACAAAGACATTTTATTTTTCTAACACTTGAAGCATACCACACAAGAAACAACCAAAGCATCCCTACACCAGTAACAAAGGCGAACCCTTAAATACTTCAAACACAATTACTGATTGAAAACAGCTACACTTAAGCAGGAGACACAACTGACCACAACAAACATCCAGAGAACACAAACCATTGACATCACAGTTAGTGGTGGACACTTTTTGCTATCAAAGGGATCTAGGAAACTGCTTGTGGACTTTGTTTCTTTGACACAATGGTTGAATCCGAATTCTTCCCCTACCCCTACGGCTTTTCCCTACCCCTCCAATTGTAGGTGGGTTTGGAGGGCTAGGGATATTTGAAATAGTTTTTTTTAAGGGCTAGTCAATAGTAGTGGAGGGACACAGAGCCCTTCACTGCGAGGGTGTTCCGGATCACGCTCTGATGTGGAGAAGAAACACATTTCTTCACATCAGTGTGCTCTGAAGCATAGAACTGCTTCATTGTCTGGACTGAAACAAATGATAAGAGGTGAACTTTCCTGCTGAAATTATGTTTTATATCACTCAATATTAAACTTATTAACTATACTTTTCTCAGCTGGTTAGTTCTCACCAGCTAAGACAAAGCAAGGTTGGAGCAGATGTGGTAGCTGTTACCATGACAACAGGTCACACTGTGTGACAAATAGTCAAGTTTTTGAGAAAAAATATTGAAAGATAACAAGATTAAAGTTCTGATGATTTATTTAATATTTCCTTCTTTCATAAGTGACCTTGTTATAGGTGGGACAATGCCCTTTGAGGTGTCTATCATCAGAAATGAATGGACTTCACAGAAGCAACTTTCCGCCGCCAACACCTCTGCGTCTTAATTCTTGATAATGAACACCTTGTCGAGAATTGTCCCTCACATACTTCACATTCAGACACAAATGGTTCTGATATGTTCTGCTGACTTTTGTCTCTGTACAGAAGGATCATTGCTGTCCTAATGATCAAAAGGAAAACAAACCGACATATTTGAATTCTATGGAATCCGTCATAACACCACAATGGAAGGCATTGGAACACCTCTTTAATCACTGGAGTCTGATCAACCTTAATGTTTCAGATTCATCCATCTATCCTCACGGACCCGCACGGACCTGCTGGAGCCCATCCCAGCAACTGTTTGGTGATGACAGGGTTCCCCCTCAGAGCCAGTTTAGACTTACCAAATGACCTATGCAACATGTTTTTTGGATGGGTTAGCTTCAGGTTGGCTACCTACGGGTTGAACGAACAAAGAAAACTCTGGAGAACATGCAAACTTCACACAGAAAGATCCCAGGTGAACCAGGGCCCTCTTACTGTGAGGTGCGAGTGCGACTACATCATCGTGTCACCTGGCCGGTACAGACCAAAGAAATGATCGAAATAAACCTCACTAAACTTGTACTCCTTTAGTCCTATTCTTCCAGTCCAAATTAGAAATCAAAGCATCTAAATTAGGCCCACGTTTCCATATTTGGGTGATTTAATGAGGTGATTAGGTGATTCTTCTATAGACAATCAGTGGCAAACTATTCACCTCTTAATAAGTGATTCATCTCCAACATTTCCTCTTTGTTCTCCACAATCACTTTGTTTCTTTCCTGAAGCTCCTGAGGAGAGAATCTCTTCATGAAAAATGGTCGCCCACCATGTGAGGCAACCAGCTTGTTGATTCCCGAAAGCAGCTCTCTGACCTGCGGATAGCTCAAAGCACAGCGGTTGTTGCTTAAGTTCAGCCCGTGGAACCGACTCCCACATTTCCTGATGAGATCCTGCAGGGTTGAATGAGCTTCAGCAACATAGTCGTCGACTCGCTGAGGTTTGGGCTGATTCTCATCAGAATAAATGAACAGGATGATGGAATGTTCTGCAACATCTCGTCCGAAGATCTTCTGCATGTATCCAAGCATGCTGTGCTCCCCCTGGGTGAAGCGTCCCACCTGGAGCACCAGCAGGAACACATGCGGTCCAGGTAAAGCCAAGGCCAGGCAGTCTTTCACCAACGAAAGATTTTCAACTCCATCTTCATCCCACAGCTCAGGGGTGTCCACCACGATGAGCCGCTTGTCTGCTGCAAACACAACCTTCTTCTCACAGGACAGGGTGGGATGAGTTGGTTCATGAGTGGACCCGTTGAGCGAGTACTGGTTACCCGCTCTGCTTAGAATCAGATTCAGAGCAGATGACTTCCCACTCCCAGAGAGGCCCAACAGGATAACAGATGCCATCTTTGTTTCATCATCTAAAAAGAGAACAGCAAAGTGAGGGATTTCAGGAGGATGCAGTGTTCAGAAGATCAGGTCATGAGAACATGTTTTCCAAGTGCAACAACCCCTTTTGTTTTGTTTCCCTCTTGAATTTTTTTCAGCCTTTGACCATTGTAGATCGATGGAAAGAATGGTGTACAGACAGAATGGATGGAATACTATTTAATAACATAAACCAAAGATGTGGCCTGTTGGGAGCATTTTTGAATGTCACTGATGAGTTGATCAAACAGTGAGCTTCTGTCTACGTTTTATCATGAAATGAGATGCAGACCAGGCTGCAGGAAACACTTCTTTTGTTTCGTCCACTTTTATCTGCAGAGGGTTGTCAGAACATCAGCGGGTGAGATGATAGACGGTCAGATGCCAGAGGGAAACTGAATCGAGTGGCTGGTGCAGTCGTTCCCATATGGAAAAGATCCACAAAAAACATAATAAATGTACATCACCTGCAGCGCTAAATGTTTGTTTCATATGTATTGAGTCTCATTCTGTGAAAAACACTTGAAAGTGGCCTATTTCTCATTCTTTTTAGATATAAGATAAAGAAAAGAATTATATTTTTAACGTTTAAAAGTTGTCTATGTGGAATATAAGAAACAGTTTTCCATCCAGGGATGGAAAACAGACATATGCTTTGTCAGACATATGCTTTTCATACATAAAAATAAAACATTGCATGTAGGTTTTCTTCAAGTAAAATATATATTCTATAGAGCAGTGGTCTCCAACCACTAGTACCGGTACCACGGTACCGGTACTAGTGGTTGGAAACCATGGATCAATTGCCTCTACTGATTCTATTCTATTGCTTCTGTTTTTTCTTCCTGCCACCACCAGGAAGAAATAAGAAATTATTTTGTTTTGAACCTTTTATTCTGAAAAACTTTTATGCTGATAGTAGTTAATGTAAATGTTCCGAAAGTTCAAAAAGGTTAAAGCTGCAAAATTTCCTGATCTCTCTGATATTTACTTTACTTGTTCAAATATTAAGTTTTATTATTTATTTATTTATTATTTAGTAGAAGACAATATTGATTATATTATTTAGTGGTGTGATGATCAATCAACCTAATTATTAAATCAATTTCTTGATCCAACCAGATTTATCCATCAGAGGCAAGATGTTAATGGAATCGACCAACGCCATTATAAAATCATTTCAAAATGAGATCAATTGATAACTGATACTAGAAAATGTCATTTTGACCGAGAGATGGTAGGTTTGCTTTACTATAACCTATAAATGACCAAGTTCATCCCAGCAGACAACACCCATGTGGTGCAGTAAAAAATGATCAACCATCATTCCAGTCCAGTGTGTGGAAACACAAAGTCATGTGACCATACAGTGTTCTAGAATGTTCTAATAATGTTCCTTTGGATTATTCTGATGTGGAAAAAACAACAGTGGAATGAACTTTATCAAACTCAATTGTGAATGAATTTGACATTCATTCTTGTTTACCTGTTTGTTTGTACACATTTATTTTACACTTGAAGAAATACAAGAATCTGGAAAAGTTCACTGTTAAGTAGCAGGAATTTCTCTCTTAAGAACACTGTTGAAGTTTTGAAAGAAGATGTTCTGATCCATTTGAGGTCAGAGAATCAGATCGTTCAAAATGAACCAATATTTACTATGAATTGGCAACCATTAATTAAGATACTAATCCAATCGTTAAAATGAATTCTTACATCCCTAAAATGTTCTGTCAGAATTCCTTAAAATCATTGAACATTGACTTTTTTTTTTTTTAAAGTTGTGCTCCATCACTAGTTCAAAACGACACCCGACAGTTTCTTTCCTCTTCCAGTCACTTCCTTATTGATTCATTATAATAACAACAAAAAAGATAAAAAGGGACAAAAATGAGTTTCCTTCCCTTTTGTAACAGTTTTTCTAGTTAAAAACATGGTGAAGACCTTTGATAGAGGACTCATTTTTAGTAAAACTGTGAAGTGGGTCACTGTTCACTGGACGCCAGTGGAATCCTGAATGCCCTGAATACTAAACAGATAAACGGCATGACTTACCACTTGGGGTACTCATTTGGAGCTGCAGAGAGGCTCTGTGGCTGATCACCGCCTCCTGAAGACCCTCTCTCTTTTCCTCATATTTCTTTATCTCGGCTGCTTCCTTCTTTCTTTCCTCTGCATGCTTCGCCTTTAGCTCCTCCATCTCTTTGGTTCGGCGGTTTTCTTGCATCCGAACAAACTCTTTGAATTCCTGCTCCTTGTTTTCTGCATCCTCCACTTTTTGTTTGAGTAATTTCATGGCCGAGTCCTCTGTACACCGTCTTTTTGCCTCTGCCAACATAGCTTTAGTGTAGGCACCAACGCCGCTTTCACTCAGTGTATAGTTGACCATCTCAAGTAAAGAGTGCAGACCTCCAGTCACGGTTGATGATGTGATGCGGCAGTATCTGCCGTCACACACATTTATCAAATCCAGCAGGGCGTCATCCAGAGTGTCCACTACTTCTTCATCTTCCGCCGACAAAATCACCAGATACTTTAAAATCTCAGGTCCAAAGTGTGCCTGCAGGATCTCCACCAGTCTTCTCTCCTTCTTGGTGTAGCATCCACCCTGGATCAACAGCAGAAATGAGCTGATTCCATTTGTGCAGGGCTTGATGCAGGTCTCCACTGCTTGACAGATGCTTTCCTCTGACATGTCTTCTTTTAAATCTGCATAGTGCAGACTGATCATCTGACCCTCCACTGTCACATTGCAGACTTGGTTAGATCCCAGAGAACGGCAGGTTACCTGATGACCATCATCCTGGCAGCTTGTCTGGAGCAGAGATTTTAGAGCAGACCACTCCTCCACCTCTGAAATAACCACCATTATGTGGTCTGTTGTAGCTACGCCGTCTGCCAACAACAACGAGGTTTGAGTACTGCACAGATCCACAAGATGTTTCTACATTTTGAACAGACAAGAAGAAAACAGATTTGAAGTTCGGTTTTTTAAGAAGACAACTTACTGTGGGACATTTTTGCTGCAGGTTCTTTTCTGTGTCAGTGAACAGATGAAAGTGGATGTTCAGGCTTTTGACAAAGCTATAAGAAGGAAAAAATGTCCTGGTTGCATCATTTCTTGAGGTTTCAAAGTGCCACAAGTGCAACACATAACTTCCTTGTAGTTCAGTCCAGCCTCACAAATACAAGAAATTCCTGTCTGATTCTTCCCTCACAAGCTGGTGCAGTTTCAGATGGGAAACTGAACTTTGGTACATGTGCACATGAACAAATCATCTGTCGAGTTCTTGTTCTTCTACACTTTAATAAAAATAAGAAAAAAGTTTGTGAGAGGTTCTTGAGCATAGTTCTTTGGTTGACTTTTGAAAATCCACAATCGGCTTCTTTCATTTCATTTCCAACAGAACCAGGCTGCTTGATTCTAGAATAGATTTTACTGTTGCTGAATCAGCCAAACATAAAGGAATTCATCTACTGTCTGTTGGTGACATAAACATACAGAATGTGACTGTATCAACCCCAATGAAAGAGAGGAATGCAGTCAGCCGGAGGTCTGAATTTCAAACTATGTCATTATTAGGATAAAGATTGTAAGTTTAGCCTGAAACAGAAGTGGACCAGTGCTGGTTTTTGGGATAATGTTCAAAAGCAGTATCAATACTTCATACTTTCATTTTTTTCTTTAAGTATACTTTGATGAAGAACCAAAGAACATGGTTTTAATGGCTACGCTCTCTTGGTTGTAACATTTAATAGTTGTTTAAGTTTTAAATGAAACAAATACCAGGATTAAAAAAGAAGTTACATTTACTCTTTTGATAAACGCTCAGCAATGTTAAGTTAAATCCTGAGATAAAGAGTTCAATCATGCTGTATCAGTTCAGGAAAAAAGTATATTTATTTATGACAAAAGATAAACAATGATTCATTCTGAAGTACATGGATCTTATCCGTATATTTATTTGTTTGTTGAAGGATCTCCATTAGTCTTTGCCGATGTGACGTGTGCACATCATCAATCTCCGTCTCAAAAATCCTCTTCACTTTCATGTGGATCTTGGAGACATGCTCACCTTTCTGTCTTTGCTCAGTAATCCATTCTCAAACCAGTTCTTCTAATCCGTCGCTCACTTTCTTTGCACCTCCGCCAGGAAATGGTTTGCCTTTTTCTGTAGCTGTCTTTCCACTTTTACCCTCTGCTTGTTCATTCCTGCAGATTCCTTACCAGCATGTTCTTTGAACTGTGCCAGAGCACGAAGTTTAAATGGTTATCGCTACAACACCACAGACCGCCGGCGTCTGTATGAATGTTCATGGTGCATGGTTGATTTTGCATGAAAAAGACCATTTTACTACTACCTTTTCTAACATCTATTCTGAAATAAGTGTTGTAGCATATTGCCAGTTTAAACTAAACTAGAAACTAGTTGTATCATCTGCATACATATTCATGTGAGCTTTATTTAAACCATTAGACATGTCATTCACCACAAAACTGTAAAACAAAGGAACAAGGCATCCATCCATTGCCCTGTCCCCAATCTCCAGTAATCCTGCGGTGCTCCAAGAGGGCGCCATCGCAGCTCTGGCGTGCACTTGGTTTGTTTTGACATCTTTCTGTGCGTCAAATCCTTAATTCTTATAGCAGACTTGCTTTATATTTTACAAAATGAGTTGACTGTCATTGCTGTTTGGATGATATGATGTCTGGATGACATGTTAATGACCACTGGCTGGTTAAAGAATGAGTAACTACTGAAGCAGAGGGTCCACTTGTTCTTTTAGGAAAACTTCAAGCGACCCAGGATTGCGTCTCTGAAAAATGTTCAAAAGAAATGCTGGGCGACGAATAACGATGTAGGTGTTGTAAACTGGAATAAACGTTTCTGTTTTTTAACTTCTTCCCTTTGCACTGACCGTCACATTTAAACAATCATCATCCTATTATTTACTGAAAAAAACGCAGCATTTCTTACTCATGAACCCCATTTTCCAGACCCCCAAACTGCTTTCCCCATCACTTTATTCTCTTTTCTCTTTCAAATCTAAAACAGCTTCGACAAAACTAAAATATAACACACTCATATATTAATAATAAAAGTAAAAGTAAAAATACAGAATGTGTGTCTGAAGCTACATAAACCTCATGTTGTTACAGTAACATCTGTCTGACTCAAAAGACCATCAGCTCTTATCGTTTTGCTTAGCCGCTGGACAAGATTCAAATAACTAAATAGAAATCATGACAACACCTTAGGAATGTTTCAGAAATTTAATAAAACTCTCAGCCATTTTCTCTTCCCTGTAAAGAAAAAGAGATATTGTTTCAGCTCTGCCTCAGAGAGTCTTTGAACCTGCAACCCCACAACTAAGTCTACGTTGAGACATAGCAGCTGCTGACAGATCCACTGCATGTCAGCTCGGAGGTCACGAGTCTGCGCCTCTGAAATACAACAGTGTCATATCTCTCTACTCCCATCAGATTAGTACGCATCAGCCAGAATACTTGGCACAGTGAGAAGAATATTTAAAAATACACCCAAAACTGGTGAATTACATTCTGAAGAAACAGCATCACCTTTTGCAGAGGGAATTTGGAACCAGCATGGGTTGTTCATGTGTTGTAGAATTAAGATGAATCCTTAGGAATACTTTGTTTCCAGCTCTGTCCTGGTTGTACTACGATTGGGTCCAAAGTCGGCTTGAGTTGGCTCCACCAAACCCGTCATCCTAACTCCATTAGTGATGGGTGTTGGGATTTTATGGAAAAATAATAGATGATACTGATGTAACTTCAAATGCACTATCACCATGAGGGGAGGTCAAGTCTGTAAAGTACAACAGAATAATCCAGAGTATCTCTAAAGAAGCTGGGCTGTACTGCCAAATGTTCTGGTGTGTATTCTGATTGTTTTTATATTTCTCAAAGCTGGGAAATCTGAACACTTGTCCTACAAGTTTTACCTGTTTGTTCATTGCTGCTACTGGACAATTGATCAACAGTCAAAAGAATTTACAACACAAAAAACTTTGGGGACATTTCATCCAGAACGTCCTTCAGGTTTTTATTTTGATAGTTTTTGTTTTGCATATTTGGTACAATCTACATAAAGAACATAGCAGTACAGATCAATCAAAAACTATTTTTTTCTTTTCAATAATTTAGAAAAATTGAATCCTAAACTCCAAACACACTCTGTAAAGCATGGGAGTGGAAGGATGATCATTAGGCCTGTTTGGCAGACCCCACAGTGGGTTGCTGCTCCAGTACCAACTTCTGTAGAACTCTTCTTAGCTCGTATTTTGGAGAGACTTACCTCTTTGTTATCTGTATTCGCTCATGACTGAGCACATATCTAAGAGTTTGACATCGTTTGGATGTGATTTATCTCAGCTGTTTCTAGGACAACTGTGCAGTAAAGCTAAATCAACGGGCCAAGCTCACCCTAAGGCTTAAGTGTTTTTGTAAGAGTGTCGTTGAACATCTTTGAACATTTGGTACAAAATACTGATGTAAAATACTTCTGCTGATGACAGCTTATTTCCCCAACAGAATAAAAAAACAAAAAACAGAGCAAAAAGAAATAGTTTTACCATTTTTCAAATCTGTGAAGACTATTTAAAAAAATATATTATAACTGTTGTTTGGACATTTGTCAAAGAAGGAAAGGAAAGGTGGAGAAGACTGTGATGAGAGCTGCCATTCTACTGGTATAGAGCAGACAAAGGCAACTCCAGGCCTCCAGATATCCAAGCCCAACTCATGACTGATTACCTGCTGTGTCCAGCCAATTAGAACATGCCTGAGCATGGTATGTTGGAGAGCATGCAGGAATGTTGCCCTCGAGGCCTGGAGTCGCTCATCTCTGGTTTAGAGACTCTGATGCAGATGTTGAGGTTTTCTTTGTGAGTGACCAGGAGGGACAGAATCAGGAATGAATCCATCAGAGGAACAGGTTATGGTAGATGATTTGGAGATAAATGCAGGGAAGCAGATGAAGATGTTTGGATATGTTGTGAGGAGGAACAGTGATGATGTTGGGAGAAGGACGCTGAGGTTCGAGATACCAGGAAAGACAAAGACCAAAGAGGAGGTACATGGATGAGAGAAGCAGAACATGACTCTGGTTGGTGAAAGAAAGGACAAATCCAGGGAAACAGCAAGGCTCTTTTGGAGCATCAGCATTCGTAACAGAGGAACAATATTGACTAAATTAAATTAGATTAAGGTCCTATTAAAATAGATTACTCATTGAATCCAGAAAAGAAATGTGATTTATCTAATAAGCTACATGAGTCTGCAGGTCACAGTTCACAGAAAAAGTGGGCAATCTAAAAATAGTTTGTTTTTTTCTGTGTTATGTGAAGCATTTATTAGTCATCTCTTGTTGTTCTCCTCTGGTTTGGTTCACCGTGTTCCTGTAGATGGCGCTGTGTCCTCAGATCATCCTGACTGCATGTGTGCCTCACTGCACCTGCTCTCTGTCTGGTATGAGTGGGGTGAAAATTTAGACACCAGCACAATCCAAATGAATGAAATGCTTCAGTGAGAGCTGTGACTGTCTGCCATGCTCTTTCCATAGTCTGAATCTGATTTCCAACTCTGAGCAAACTCAGTGTTTTTCACAGGAAGCGCTGGACGTGTCTCACGCTCAGGGCCATCCTTTATGCTGTCCAGCGTGTATTTAAAACAACCTCCAGGTCATAAAGAAGCAAACCAGAAGGACAGTTCTCTGAGGAAGCTCTGAGCTCAGAGCAGCCTGTTCTCCTCACCTGGAGAGGATAACACTCATTCACATGAAAGAACTGAAAGACTCTACTCTGCTTTTCCTCTCCTTCCTTGTTTTTGAGGAAACTTCTCATTTTCTGACGGACTCCTGTTTGTCTGCTCTCTGCATGGCTGCGTTGATCCCGTCAGAAACATTTCCCTCCGTGATCCAGCATAAGGGGGAACTACCTGCTGCTTTCATGTTTGCTGCTTGCTTGTTCAGTTTACCATCTCTGTGCTCCTTCTTGAAATTCAGTGAGAAAGATCTGTGTACAATCATTTCAAAAGACTAAACAGTTTGTTGTGTGCTGAACTTCACCTGGTCTTTGTAGAATGATCCTGTTTTGTTGGACCACTTGGAGCTTCTATTCTCCTCCGTGAAATCCAAAGGTCCAGCTACTTCTTAAGAGGATGAAGACAAGATGAGCTTTGTCACACATGACATTTAAAAATGGTTTTGTTTTTTCAAGATTTCTTGTTCTGTAGTACTAATATAGCAGAAAACAAATGGTTCAGAGTTTGTCATCAACACCATCACTGGACTGCCTGCCAGCTCTTAGGAGAAACTTTGCCACTTTCTTCCACTGCAGAAGGAAAGAATTCAGCATAAATGCATTCCCACCGAGGGTGGAAGCCACAGATGTAATACAAATGTCTCCATCATTACACACATGGGTGGGAGGTGTATGAGCCTGACAGCTTCTCAGCTTTGCACCTCTGTCAGTATTTTTCTAACTTCCTGGAGAGTCAGAGAAGCACAAAAACAAACCTTGTCTGTTGCTGCTCTCAACTGAATGAGGACAAAAATGTCCTTCAAAAAACTACAAGTTTATCCTTCCTAACATACAACGCCCAAAGTGTGAAACTGATCACTACCAGAAATCAGAATGTTTGGATGGAATATTAATCCTCAGGATATCGGGTTGAAACCTTTTATTCAAATGTTTTCACACTGATGCTCTGGATGCGGTCCAAGCTTCTTCCATGTTGACCCAGTCCACGCTTGTTTGTTTGTGGTGCTGTCACTGCATGTGTCAACGCTCCGGCTTTCTGCTTGGAGCACTGGGAAGATTTCAAAGTGTCACCTCTGCTTTTCCTGGAGGGGAAAACATTTGGAGAAGGTGCACCTCTTACCATTGACACATTATGGGAGTCACACCTGTCATGATATTTAAATATTTCTCAAGGGATTCTGGAAAACTCCTGCAGCACCGAGTGGGATCCCTCACAGCTTCAGTGATTTCTGCAAGTATTTACTGGGATTTTGACAGAAGCGCTGTGATGAGCAACCATGACAGGCAAGAAGCAACCTAAATGAGGGAATAGCTGATTTAGCCCTCAAAAGTCTGACTATTATTCTGAAAACACCCCAAAAGCCCTGACGGCTTAAAAAGGAAGAGTCGAGGCAACACAGGAGAAGAAAAGCCCAGAGAAAAAGGAGAAATGTGAAGTCATTTCTTTTCCCCATCGTCATGGGGAATGTCAAGCCTGGAATACTGACAGCAGGCAGGAAAATCATGAATGAACTGCTTTGTGTTTCACTGAGAGGCTTGGTTAGAAAAACGTGTACTTCTCTTTAGTCTACAGATTAGAAGAGGAGAAGAGATCGTTGTGATGGTTAGAGCTGATCCAAACCCCAGAAAAATCTAAACTGTGACTTTTTAACCATCGTATCCATGGAAAGGGCTCTTATGTGTTATTATAGTAGTGGTTTACAGTCTACCATGATCCTTTGCAAATACTGCATGTGACTTCCACTCATCAATGCAGTGAAGGAGCCCGTTTTAGACTACATTAATCTCTGCGAAGACAACGCTACCAGGAAAATGAGATGGTTTCTCAGTAAACAAACCTGGATTACCAAGGAGACTTCAAACAAAAGCAATAGTTCATTCAGAGAGGCAGGACGTTTTTTTTAAAATACGCAGAAGGACTTTAGAAAGAAGCTACATGAGAGCAGGGAGTCGTTTGGAAGAAAGCTGAAAAGAAAAGGCACACAGTTGTTGGGGATATTAATAGCTGTAGAAAGAATGGGAAGAGCTGGAATCCACTCTGTGGGATGATAGAGAAGCTGGGATGGTACTTTTACCGTGGGGGTAAATATCATGTTCCATGCATGTCTTTTGAGCAGTAGAAGTAGAACCTCCCCTTACGCTCAAACCTGCAAAGAGGACCGTTTCACCACAGACAGCACTGCAAATGCAGAGGATTTTTCATGTTTTTAGTAATACAGGAGGGAAATGAGTCCAACAGGAATACACTGCAAAAAGATGTAGCCTAAATATAGGAAAAGTACACTAATCCTAACAAGAAAATCCCTGTAAAGCACTGAAATGATCTGTCCAGGCATCAAGTCGTGTTTTTTAGAAATAACTTTATGGAAGTGACTTCATGACTTGAAGAAATCTAATATCCAAATCTGGAAGCAAGAAGTTCCACACAAGTATTTAAAAGAGCAAAACAAGTTTAAAGCTCATAGTTAGATCAAATGACTTCAACATGAATGTAATTCAGCCCAACAAAAGCTTTTTCAAGTCAGTTCTAAGCAGTTTTTGTTTTTAACTTCATTTTGATTACAGTGATAAAAAACTAGTGGAATTAGTGGAATTTATTCACTTTAGAACAAAAGAACATCCTTATAACTGAACCCACATTTACTGTGAAATTTGAGGGTTTTTTGAGTCTTAAAACAAGTGTTTCTATTGTCAGCAGGTTGGGGCAGCAAACGTATTTGGACTCATTTTAGTAGTGATTTCATCCTTGCTCCTAATGAGACAAAAAACTCTCAACTCTGTTGGCTTTGAAAAAAGATTGGAAAGGTGTGGAGCAAAGAGAAGTAAAACAACACAAAAGTTGCTAAGATATCTTTATTTTCTGAAAAGAAGGCTGGAAATCTCTGCAAGAGCAAAGACTTGTCAGTGTTCTACGGACTAATGAAGTGGATGTTTTCTTTCTTTTGAAGGACCAAAAAGTCTCGATGAATTTTCAATTGTCAAAAATCAATTGCTTTGATTAGTGTTTCTGAACAGTTTTTCTGCTTTGTTGTTCTTTTGTTTTGGCAGCAGTAAGAGTTCACTGCTGAGCAAAAACATGTTGAGTTTCTTTAAGTCAGCAACATTCTAAGTGAATGCACATGTGATGAAGGTTATCTTGTGTTCAGGATGCAGCAGCCATGTGGCCTGTTGTGTAAATTCATCGGGCTTAACTGAAACACAGCTCTGTGCTCCACTATGTTCTGTGGCGAACGTCAAACACGGTTAGACAACAGGTTCACAGATAGGGCTGTGTCTTGATAAAATGTTGAAGCCCAGGAAGTTTCCAGGACAAGGTTACATGACACTGTAAGCCATTAAAACTCAAGGCTGGGGCCTTTTTTCTAGAGGATCAGCCATACATTTAATCTCACTCAGCTTTTGCTGTCTTTTGTAAGGCTTTAGATGTAGCTTACAGAGCTTCTCGCTGTCAAAGGTTAACCAAGCTTTTCCACACAATATGACACAGCACCCTGTTTAATATGCTGTTTTCCACTGCACAGACAAAATGGATTGACCACTCATACATGAAGAAGTTCCCCTTTAAAGGATCTTTACAGCACGCTCAAAATAGCTCAAACATGTATCTGTGTCCTGCAGTGGAAAAAGGTTTGAATATAGATTTAGAGAGGAGTGCAGATCGCTCTGAATTTTCCACGTGAGGCATTTAGGAGTCTTTTCTTATCTGCCTCAGACTGTACGGAGGGCTGTGGGCCACCACCACAGTGCTAATTGGGTAAGGTTGGGTTGGCTCAGGCCTGACCTGGCCGTCACCTCTTCAACGTAGGCCTTTAATCCCCCGGATCCACATGTGTAACCACCCCTCCCTTCAGTGAAGCTCATCAGTCCGTCATGATCTATCTGATGGAAGTAGACAGTTCATTACATCAGGGCAGAGAAGATAAATGCTTTTTAAATTGCTCATCCCTCTGACTGCAAGCTCTCAGAGCAGCAGGGGAAGTGTCTGAGGAAAACCTGCTTCCTATGGTTCGTTCAGAAAAACTATGTGCTACATTTATGGACCAGAGGAGTTAGAATTAATCATTTAAAAACGTTTTACTGAGCAACTTACAGAAAGCATTTGCGTGGGTCAATTTACACTCAGACGTGACCTCACGCAATGTAATATGTACGTATTTTTCAGTATTTTCCTGCATAAGTCGCACTGGAGTATAAACTGCAGTTTTAGGAGAAAGTGCAATGCTTCTGATCAAATCTGCCAAGCCCAACGTAATGCTGCGTTCACACCTGTAAAGAGGAGGCTGAGGCGCTCGGATCCAAATGCAAACGTTTTAATAGAGTAGAGCAGGAGAAAGACATAAATGTAGTCAGACGAGTCCAGGCGAAGGTCAAAACACAAGGACGAGGCAGGAGAACAAAGAAACATGCAAGGGAGGAAGCCGAGGCAAAGGCTGATGGGAGTTGAAGGAGCTGGGCGCTCAATACTCAGGCGATGACTCCCTCTGGTGGTTGGAGGTGGGAGCTGCTGATGGATCCATGATAGCGCTGAATGCCATTTACGTGTCCAATTAACACCGTCTACCGGAATTCTGCGACTACTAGAATGACCATTTAGCATTCATATTTACTGCTTGAACATTATTTGTATAAAGGATTACGTTGTAAAGATCTCTGAGTTATTAGAATAGGTAAAAATGCATCAAAACACTAAATTCCTTTTCTATACAGTTTGTCCCTTTTGGGGTCACGGGGTTGCCGGAGCCTAACCCGGTCACTCATGGGCAAAAGCAGGGGACACCCCAGGACTGGTCACCAGTCTGTCGCAGGGGCCACAGTCACACACCCATGTACACTCCCATCCACACCTAAGGACAATTTAGAGTGACCAATGACCTATCAAGCATGTTACAATTCTATCCACTTTACCTCTGGAGAAATACTTTGTGAAAACTAGAGCTGTCATTCAATTTTTTTGTGTATGTGATTCATTAATACTGTCCTGTAATTAATCAATCTCATAGTTTTTAATTGATCTTTAATCTAATAATTGGTGTGAAAAGCCTCATTTTGAGGTATTTTATTTAAATTTGTGACAAGAAGAAGCCCCTCCCTACTTTTCCAGTGTGAACACCATCATGAAATCTATATCTAGTGTGCATAGATTAGGAAGGATGATTTGGACTTGTTTTTCAGTCTCAGGACCTGCAGATCTTGTTGTCTTTGGGTAAATCATGAGCTCCTCTGCTTAGTCTCATGTCTGCCTCCAGAAACAACGTTTGAGTTTCAGTACGGCCTTAAGTCCAGATCTCCACCCAGCTGAAATGTTGATTTGTTTGATTTATGTGAGTCATGGATGTTTTTAGATGGAGTTTCTCTGGCTTTGTGGTTTCAAAGCTGAAAGGAGGTTTGCAGAAGTCACAGTTTCAAGTCTTAGAATTTGGATATCCGTGGTAATGAGAATTGCAGTAAACGTGTACTTATAGGGTATGGCAGCTGCAGCGGCAGTACCTCATGGTTTTGTCTTTCAGGAAAGAAGTTGCAACGTCTCTGCGCTGCATGCCAGCAATTGTGAGTTCAGTGGTGTTCACCAGGCTGACAGCAGAGAAGCAGGATCCTCAGTGCAGCGTCTTCAGCAGCTGGTGCGCTCTGCCAGCCTCACAGCCGCCTTCATCCCGGCTGAAAAAGGAGCTGTCACCAGGTGAGCGTCCACGGGGAGGTGATCAATGCTGCAAACAGTCATTTGACTGCTTTCATCTTTGCCAAAAATACGCACTCATACCAACTCCTTTTTATTCCTCCTAATAAATCTATATTTAAACTGCTGGGTCAGGATACTGCTCACCCCCACTGCAGCGCAGACTTCCCAGATCTCTAATGAATGTCAGGTTTAAAGTGAAGCGCTCATGTTTGTTGCTCTGAAGATTCTGTCTTGTGTACAGCACAGATGCTGAGAGAACGTGATGTCGTCTACTTGGGATGGGAAGCACTGACCAGCTCACCCCGAAAGATGAACTTTGCCATCTCTGGTGGTGTATTCTCATAGAAGAAAAAACAGCAAACTGGCTAAGGTGTTGCTCCAAGCTGGCTCTCATTGACAATATTTTATCTGTAAACTGTAAACAGGAGTTTTGTCAATTTTAGGAGGATTTAGGAGCCAAACAAAGGAAACATTAAACAACAACAGCAGTCACAAACAAAAAGTCTTTGGGAGACTGAATGTAAAATAGATCTAGCAAAAGTTGCCATAATTTTAGCCACAAGATGTGCTAAATGTAGCTTTGATTCAGACTAAACCCAAATAATCCCTCAACATTGGTCTGTTTGTTAAAGAATAAATGAGGATTTCAACATAAAACCATTTTCTACATTTGTCACTTCTGTGTTAAAAAGAACAAAATGCAGTTCTGGTGAGGAAAACATATCTAGAACAATATATACAAATAAATAAAAGTTATGCTTGATGGGAAAAGTGATTTACAAATAAAGTTTGATTTGATTTGTTGGATAAATGTGATTTCAGTCCATTATTGTTATCTAAAGATGAACGTGGCTTCATTCTATCAGTCCTTCCAATGCGATGTTGCAATCACAACGTTTAACGCAAATTCAAGCAAACCCAGCAAAGTGTTGTACAAACTGCAACTTTACATTTTCACCACAACTTTACGGCAACATTGACCAAGAGTCATGGGTGGGGTCGCTGCTTCACGACCGTTTCCTGGGAGGCGTGTTCTTCTTTTCACTTTCTTTTGCCATCTCTCCATTTCTGTCTTCAAGCTGCACGTGAGTCAATACACAAGAGTTTCAACTGAGCGCATGCAGGGAGGGTGTGTGTGTGTATGTACGAGCGCTGCAGCAAAACATGAACCGAGTATGAGGGAAGACAGGGAGAGCATCAGGTGCAGCAACAAGAAACTGCAGCAACACAAAAACGTAAAGAAGCTTAGTGACACTGAAAAAAGAAGCAACATCTGGAACCATTTCACTTTTATTGATTAAGCTTTTCAATCTTTTTCTAATACACACGTCACAATAAAAAGTTGGAACGGACAGCGTGGACAGATACTGAAGGATGCCCTGCTGGACCAACGGGTTTACAAAATCATCTGCAGAGTTTCAGCTTGTTTGTGATCTTTTTAAATGTAACCGTGTAAACACATTGAACAGATCAAAATGCTGCTCTTTCCCAAATGGATTTTTTTCTACACTAGGTGATGAATTCAGCAGCACTGATGTGACAGATGACAGGGGAGCAGTGATGAAGACTCCGAGGAGACGCGTCATGTACATCATAACTCACTGGTGCTGAAGCTGCAGGAGAGAAACCAGAAGCTCCTCTTATGTGTTGAACAGCAGTTGGAGAGGAAGAACCGCTGAACTCCAGCCAGTCATTCCTGTACAGAAGGTTCACACAGATGCTGACAGACTCTGACCAGTGGTGGTACATGAGCATTAGTGCTGAAGATTTTCACAATAAAAGAGCCAGACTCAGATGTAGAGAATGCAACAGTGATCTGTGCCCACACAAAAACAGCAAAAAAACAGCTTACTGCCTTTCCCCATTAGACTGAAACAATGCACACTGTCTACACTGAAAGGACAAAGAGTGTTTTTATCTGTTCAGTCAGAGTAAGAACACTGGAAATAACGGTGTGGGATGAAGAAAAATCTCTTCACACTAGAGATGGGTACAGGTGTTTTCTTGAATCATACAGCAGGAGCTGTTTGTTTGCCGATTAGCTACGAACCTAAATAACATATATTTTATGTGTTCTTGTCAAATGTACTATCTCAACTTTATTTAGCATTTGCTTGAACACAAACACATTTTTTTCATAATTGGAAATTATACACAGGTGTCAGTGTGTGAAGAAATCATCAGCACAAGCTTCTTTAAGCAGTAGAAATAGAACCTCAGCTAAAAGAACTGCTGTTTTCTTATTAATAGCAACAATAAATCAGATTGAAATATGTGTTTTTCCTCTTTTCATTTGTAATGGCCCTCCACCCCGTCTAAAATGTTCTAACTCTGCCACTGTCTAAGACGTAAAGTAGAGCACAAGTAGTGACCATATGCAGAAGAACAACAGAAGCCGTGTGCTGTTTCGTATTAATCTGGAAGTTAACTGTCTGGATTCTAATCAGGGGAATCTGGAGCAGAAGGACTGAAGCACATCTCAAAAGAGCACGCCGTTTCTGGTAAAACATGGTGGATCTCCGTCATGGTAACTTTCAAAAGTAAGGTGTGGTTTCTATTAAGAACACTATTTTAGCTGTGCGACATATTTAGATGTCTTAGTTGTTCCAAACAGATGGACTTCTTACTTGGACCCTCTGTCCAGATTCCAGTGGGTCTGCATGTTTGGAAGGAGAACACATTTCCAGTATCCGTTGATCTTGGGTTTCTTTCTGTGTTTGCTCTGGTTTAATCCCACCTAAGATCCTTCCATGGAGATTTCCAGCCAAGCCTGAGTTAACATGTGTAGAGTGAACTTGAATCAGTGAAGATAAAGTAGAAATATTTCACACAGAGTGACGACAAAGTGCTGAGAAACATTTGAAATGTTATTTGCACACATTTGAGTCTGGCCCCATCATGGCGGCATCTGTATCACATCAGCATGGTGACTGAATTGACTTCATTTGGTTGGATCCACAAGTATTTTTCACAGTTGCAGAGGAGACGCCTGTTTTTTATACTCCCTCTGTTTGTGTGTTTCTGTTTATTACAATTTTTAAATGATTGCCTCTGTTTCTGTGCAGGCACGAATATCCAAGTGATTCTGGTCGGGTCCCTGGAGGGTTTTTTGAAGAACTGCTCCTCCTCTGTTGTCACCCAATCCACGGTCCAGCTGTCAGCCTGTTTGCAAACCACACTGCAGCAGAGGGAGCACTCGGCCATGGAGCTGTGAACACTGCAGCTTCTTCCTGCACGTCTGTTCAGGAGAACTGTAGGCTGACGTTTCCTAACAGCGTGAGCTTCTTCTCGGTTTGCAGCAGTGACCACTAGACATTAGTTCAAAATCTAAGCTTCAAACATTCACTCTCAGTGGGCTCACTTTCATTTTGCTGTTCATACAAACGCTGCTGTGAATCACTGATTGCTTTTTATGTCAGCGTCACTGCATTCATAGGAGGTTGGGTTAGAAATGCAGTCAGGTCATTCAGTGTTCAGTGTTGGGTCCAGCTTACAGCAGAAATCAGATTGGTGGAGTTAGCGTCCTTTAGAAATGAGCGGTTTGTGTGCGGCGTCAAAGAAACGTGTTTGAACTTCTTCCTAACAGGATTCACTCACACAGACTTTGAAATTCTGTAACTTGGAAGAAAATGAGTTTGTCTGTGATCCCCTCAGAAAACATTCTGCTGCTGTTGGTGCAGCTGCACATTTATATTTCCTGGATATAGATTCTGATTTGTACCCAGAGATGTTGGTTAATGAAAGGTTGACTTGTATGGGGAATAGAAAAATAAATGTGCAAACCATGCACCACATGTTGGGTATTTGATGACATATTTACAGTGGGGTCAGCAGTGTAACAGGCAGATTAAACAAAGTTAGAGTCAAGTGGTTAAGCTTGTTTGCAGAGGACAGATACTGGCAAAAGCAGGGCTGTATGCAGACCCACGCCTGAACTGTGGCAGATCAGCTACATAAGCTGGACAACAGCAGTAACTCAGTATAGAGGATCTCAGAAGATCACGAAGGAGGTTTGTTGACAGTAGAAGTCTTCTAGCTACTGGGACTTTGGGATGTGGCCTGGCAAGCTCAGAATCAGAACCGAGAGATGAAGATCCTCCACAGTCTACATACTGATGCTGGGGATGAAACTGATGATGCTCTATGGCGAGTGAGGTGGAGGAGGAGCCTGGAAAGACGAGAGACAGACGGATGAAAGGTAGAGGAGAGGAAACTGACCTGTACTGCTGGAAACCTGTGGACAGAGTAGCTGTTGCCCCAAAGTAAAATAAATGAAATGACCGCATGGGAAAAGAAAGGAGGAAATGACCCTTCACATGGTTATGCAGCAGCTACAGTAGGGGTACATAGAATATTGACTGTGAAACATTTCCAACACACTCACGTTCTGCCATGCCAGCTCCTGCTACACATGCTCTTCTTTTGATTTTTGACTCTGCGTCCGTCTCCTTGTCCTGATGAGCGCGCTGACCGTCAGAAAACTGAACAGATTCAGGAATCCTGCAGCTTCTCAAGCTCAGATCACTGATGATTCTTGGAAGTCTGCTCACATGACTGCATACACAGTGGAGGATCCCGTTTTCATTTCGTAGGTTTGCCCACTTAAAAAGAATTCTGGCATCCTTTTGGTTCTTTTAAACCGAGAGAAAAAGAAAATCTTAAAGAAAATCATGAAACCCACTTTAAAGAACGTATACACATGTATTTGCATTTCATAGAAGGATAAAAGGATTTGAGCCCACTTGACAGACAGAATTAGTACTTTAGCAGCACAGAGGTCAGACGTTTCTTGTTGTCATGGCGCGCCTCTTTCCTGTCAGCTGGTGCCTTGCCAGGTTTTCTGGTTGACTCACCTGTATTGCAGAGCAGCCATTGCTGTGCTGATCAGCACCACAAAGTCACCCGTTTCTCTTCAGCCAAAGTGGGAGTTCCCTGTTTTTGCCCTTCCAACCGTTGCTGCCATCAGTTTGCCTTTGTAGCCTGTCATGTGACACTATGTTCAAGTGGATGTGGATCCCAAGACTTGGATGCTTTTCCATAAGGCAGCATTAGTTTTTCCTGGATTCCCTGCTTGCGTGTCTGTTTACTGAGATGTAACCTTCATCATGGAAGTGAGTGATGCACTGACTCTCCAGCTGTCTTCCATCTCCTTACTGCCTGGAATTAACTTTGTTTTCCATTCTCAGTGCACCTGACACCTCCTGGTGGAACAAGGAGTTATTGCCACAGACTCTCAGGGAAGTTTGTGTTTTTTAAAATGAACATTTCCACATGACTACTTCTGAGCGGTGTGCATCTCTCCTTTCTCCCTTAAATCCACTGAAAGCTCTTTAGTCTTTCCCATGTTGGAGAGCTTGGAGTGTGACTGATGAACTGCTTCTGTGGACAGGTGTCTTCATACAGGTGATGAGTTCAAACAGGAGTTTCTGTAGTTCAGGTGACAGGTTGATTAGAAGAGTCTATGTGAACCAGAACTTTTAATGGTTAGTAGGGGATCAAATACTTATTTTTCTCAATGAAATGCAAACAAAAGATGATTTGAAGCTGATTTCTTAATTTTCTTTGTGATTTTTACTGTTCAAATGAAGCTACCATTAGGAAGACAGACTGACAATATCTTTTTAAGTGGACAAAACCAACAATATCAGCAAGGGATCAAATCCTTTTTTCCTCCACTGTCAGATCAGCCTCATGTTTTTTTACTCCTGCTTGTTCTGTGTTTTTGTATCACCAGCACACAGAGCCCTCAGGTACAGCTGCTCTATAAGGACAAAGCTGCAGAAACCGGTGAGCGCTAAACTGTGAGTCTGTCACAGCTGCTGTCCTGTGCACAGCTGGATTCCCGCTGAAAGCACCCATAGCTCATGTAACAAGTCCAGGGCTCAGTGCAATTAAAAGCCTCTTGAAAAACTATTACCTCTGCTGTCAAATGACCTACATGACAACATTCAAAGTGTTTACAGGGGTTTTTGGATATGAAGCAGGATAATATATCAACCTAATCCTTTAATGACCTCACAGGAATGAAACAGTTTGTTTCATATTGTTTTATACACTTGGAGTATAAAAAACCTTTTTTGAGTGGAAACAAATGAAATACTTATTATTTTGGTCAAATTTAGACATTCATAAGATATAAGCAGCTTTAATGAATCTGTAAAATCCAAATAAGGTTTAAATGAAAAAAAAGGATAAAAATACAAATAAGTCTCTTCGGTTGAACACAATAAAACTCTGTATGATTTAAATGATCTTAGATGAATGTTTGTTCTTTGAAAAAGAAGAGCAAAAATATTTCTGTATTTTAGAAAAACTCAACCGCTCCAGCAGAATGACAGAAATGGGAGTGGATGGTTCTTCAAATGTGGTCTAAAAGTTTTCTTCCTGAAAACCTCACCAATGAAACATGTGACCTGAACTGTAATGTGTTTGTAAAGAGAATTGTTAAAATAACAATATGAATGCTGACTTTCATTTCCAACAGTTTCACAGAAAACTTCTCTGAGTAAAGTGAAAGATGAACTGAACCAGACCATCACTGGTAAAATGGATCTTCTTTTTATATCCTGTATGTGTTTTTCTGCAGTCTATTCCATCTTTTTCAGACTTGTTCCTTATTGATTCTTTTTCTGTGTCATCTTCTCATTGCTTTAATGAAGCTGTAAAATGGGTTTGTTTTATTTAAACCTTTACCTGAGTGAACAACATTTCACAAGCGTTGGGTCACAGTTTGATGTTTGTCTTTTTCTGCTACTGCAGTCATTTATCTCCTTAAAGCTTATAGATTGTTCAGATTGTTCTGCCTCCATGATGTTCAGAAACAAAACTGTTCACAGCTGAGGATGGTTTGTTAAAGAATGGTTGTGATGAATAGAAAAGAAAAAACAGCAAAGATGTCAATGAAAAAAGCAATGCGTTTGAGACAGAAACTGCAATTCTAAAATGATTATGAAGAAACAAACTGTTTTTCTTTATTGTGGAAAAATCTAAAAGTCTTCTCAGAAAAAAGATCATCTGTGCAGGTGACTGATAACATGTGAGAATTAACTCCATTTGTCATTTTAATGACCACATGATGTGTCATAATAAGTGTGTAACATCAGGGAAATGTTGGCTTTCATGTGAGAAACAATATAAGAGACTTTTTTAGTTTCCCAAAAGACTTCCTTCCAAGTTTTACTGCCGTTTGCAGTGATGGAGGCCAAGTCCAAACGTCTGACAGCTGAACGAGATGAGATGGTGGGGAGCCTCAAAACCTGCAGTGAGTTTGAACATGGATCCACTTTTGAAACCTTTAGCTTTTGAGAAAGGAAATGTAAATTAGTCAAATGTTAAAGTCCTGTTTGGAAATCATTTATTACATAGATTTATTTAATCTGAGACCCTGATCCTTTGGTTTAGTCGGATGCTCTTATATTTACATTTGGTGAGAATCTTTAGGTTTCTTACTTTGTGAAAAGAACAAATCTTTTCATGCATGACAAGATTTCAAAAATCTAAAATAAGAGATTTTCCTGTCAAACAAACAGTCCTCTTGCTGTAAAAAAAAAACGGCTTCATTTCCAGGTTCACAGAAAACTGCACTGAGCACAGAGAGAGACTCACTGAAGAGGACACTCTCTGGTCAGTTCTTTGTTTTGTAGGCTGAAGGAGATTGTTCTGAAATGTATAACTGTTATTTCTACATTTGTATTGTGAAATGTCTTTCATGTTCTTCATTAATACATATTTTTCTTTATAAGCCACTGAGGAAAAAAATGAAAGACTTATGACAGAAAACAATCATTTGAGCAGGAGACTGAATTTATGCAGTAAGTATATAAGAATTGATCACATCTGTAATCTCAATAACCACATAAAATAAAATAGAATAACTGTTACATCAGTCAAAGGTAGCTTCTTACTCATTGTACTGTCAAACTGCAGCACCATGATCTGAGTTTGAGGCTTTTCTAGACATACATTTGTTCAAAAACACATACAAGGTTTTTAGCACCCAAATAAAAATGTAACATTTTTTGGTAAAACAGAAAGTCTCTGCTAGAAATAACTGTAAGTTCATGATTTCCAGTTTCACAGAAAACTACTCTGACTGCAGAGAGAGACTCACTGAACAGGTCAAAATCTGGTAATTTGTTTTTATTGTTTTTACACTTTTTTAAATAACAGCATTTGTTATTCTAATATCAGTTTATGATGAATTCTTGTTTTTCCACATCTGTTTGATATGAGAAAGCCGTCTGATCAAAAAAAAACCCAAAACAGATCAATTTTGCCTTTTTGTGATGGAGCCTTTGATCACAAACGGCCGCGGGGCGGTCGGCCTCTGATCGGAAGATTGCAGGTTTGAGTACTGCCTTGCCCGCCCACGTGTCAGTGTCCTTGGCCAAGACACTGAACCCCACGTTGCCTCTGATGGAAGGTTGCGCCAGTGTTCAGCGGCGGAGCCTCCATCAGTGTGTGAATGTGTGTGTGAATGTGTAAAGCACTTTGGGCCTTCAATGAAGGTAGAAAAGTGCTATATAAGTATACGCCATTTACAAAATTCATTATAGCAGAGCCGGTTAAGTAAATATTTACGAGAACACTTGTATTTTAAAGTTAGCGCTTGTCTAAGCACATATTGTTTAGTGTCAGTCCAAACAATATGAGTTGTTTATGCACAAAATGCAGTCTTTGAAACTAATGGGAACCAACAGAATACTATTATTTATTTTATTTATATATATATATTTAAATGTCCTGGAATTTTCTTATGGCTAACGTGCCATTCTGTTAGAGGGGATCCTCAGGTACTTCAAAGGTCAAATTTGGTGCTTGTATCACAACATTAAATAACAACATGTTTCAATAACCGTGTCCACTATTATATTGTGTTTTTATTATAAAATATATATTTTTTATATACAGCACACAAGTCTTAGTTGTGTTTATGTTGTTCTGAAAAAGAATTCTTCAAAAATCACTAATGTCTGCCAGAGAAAAAGAGAAAATTGAATAAAACCTCTAGTTTCTGTTATTCTGCAGACACTCTGGCAAGATTTACAATTCTTCAATCAGAATTTACCACGCAGAAATCCAAGCTTCTTTCAAACAGTAAGTATGTAACCTGCACTGTATTCATTATCTTAATGAAAGAAAACTGATCCAGGGGCGAGGAAGAAGAGCGAGTGAAGAGGCAAGGGATCAGAGAACCAGGAAGACAAACTAGGAAATGCTCAGACAGTCAGACAAGACAAGATAAGACTTCACAATGAAGTGCAGCCTGGAGCTGGTATAAATGCTGGTGGCTAATGACAGCGATGAGAAACAACTGAACAGGAAGAATGCTATGGCAATGGCTGATGGGAGTTGTAGTTAAGAGCAGCAGTGCTCAAGCCTCAGGTGAGGACTCCCTCTGGTTGCTGGAGGCTTGAATGTCTGACTGGACTGTGACAATAAAGCTTTTGTTGTTTTGTGGGTTTGTTTTGTGTCTATTTTATCTTTAATCCAGTTCATGTTTCATCTCGTTTATGTAGTCGTTGTGATTCTTTCTGGAGAAAGTACTTAGTAAAATCTACTGGATTATGTTACTTTGCAGGTATTCAACTTACAGATTTGAGACGTGAAAAAGACAAACTACAGACTAAACTGAATGTCTTTGGTGAGTTACAACAGAAATCCATGTTTGGATAGGCTGTTCTTAGTTTTGAATAGAAAAGGGTTACCATCATTTTGGTTGGTTTACATTTTTTTATTATCTTGTTGAAGCAACAGTTTAGCAGCAAAGTCTGATTTTGTGTTTTGATTTTAGACTTTTACTCAGAGATTTTCCTTTCATTGACAGACTAACAATGTTGTCCTTGTGTGCAGAAACTCTGCCATTCTTTGTTGAACAAATGAGTTTGATTGTGTCAACAGATCGCTTTCTACAACAAGGTTGGATGTATTTTAGCGGAAGCTTTTATTCTATTTCTACAATCCAGAAATCTTGGCAAAGCAGTCGATTAGACTGTTGGGGAAAAGGTGCCGATTTGATCATCATTGACAGCAAAGAAGAAAATGTAAGTACACATGGTTTTGTAATGCTAGAGCATTGTCCAAATCCTGGGTAACTTTAAAAAGTTATGAGAGCAAACATTTTAGACTCAACATTTCTTTGGACAACATGTACTGACCCGTTCCAATAAAAATATAATATCATCATATCGCTGATTCCATCCAAAAAAACTGTTTTAGAAAAGATTTTTGGCCTGTTGTTTAATTGATTTCAAGTATTTATTTTGACCTAAATTGGGGTTCCAGCTCGTAACTCCCAAAAGGAATATCTCAGTAAAGAAGAATACTGTGCAGAAATCACTGTTTACTTCTAAGTTTTTGTTAAAAAAAAAACAAGGACAGAGATTATGATTATATCAAACCAATCAAAGTAAAGTATTTTCAAAATGATACGTCCGTCTTCAATAATTGATTGGGGATTTATTTGCCCTCATAATTGTTTGAATGTGTCATGGCATTGATGCAATCAGCTGCATCCGTTGGCAATTATGGAAGCCCAGATTTTCTTGATGCGTGGCGTCAGCTCTTTGTTTTGTGGTCTTGTGCTCCTCATTTTCCTCTCAATAAAACTCTATACATTTTCAATGGGGTTTTGGTCCAGTGAGCACCGTGATGGTACAGGCATCAAACCAGGTTTGGGTGTTTCTGGCAGTGTGGGTCCAGGTCCTGCTGGAAGATGAAATCTGCATCTCCATCCAGATGCTCTGCAGAAAGAAGCATGACGTCCTCCAGAACATTCTGCTAGACTGTTGCAGTGATTTTGTGTGGAAGAAAACAGAGTTTACCAACACCAGCGCTGGACATTGCAGCCCAAATCATGACAGACTGTGGAGATTTCACACTGGATCTCCAACAGCTTGGGATCTGGTCTTCACCCGTCTTCCTCCAAACTCTTGGACCTTGATTGCCAAATTGAAGGCACGCTTTACTTTCATCAGAAAACAGGACCCTGGAGCTCACAACAGTCCAGTCCTTCTTCTTGGTCCAGTTGAGACATTTCCTCCGTTGGCACAGGTTTAGAAGTATCTTGACCTGAGGAACCCGACAGTTGTAGTCCTTCTCTTGAATGTGTGTGAATGTGATGGTTTTTGTAGCTGTTCCTCCACTTCATTCCACTTTTTCTGGATGTCGATTCTTGTTCTTGTTCTTCTGATGATCCGCTGAAGCCCACGGTTGTATCTTTTGCTGGTGCTTCTTCTCCTGATACACTTTGCTCTTCCATTAGATTTTCTGTTGATCTGATTGGAACAGCCAGCCTCCTTGGCTATGAACTTTGGTGGCTTAACCATATATGGAGGGGATCAATAATGGTCTTCTGGATAGAAGTCTGAAGTCTTTCTCACTTTAATCAGAACTGGGATAATTGAACCAATTTAATGACATCTGTGGAACCTGTGCTTTGAGTTTAGGATAGTTATAGAAACACAGCTTAAAACATTCATGTCCTGCAGAATTTGGGCAGATCTGCAGTATTTTTGAAATCTTGTTTCTGTGTTTATGAGCTGGAACCCCAATTTATGGAAAAACAAACAAATACATACATGAAATCAACTAAACAGTGGACTGAATCTTTGTTCTATGACAATGATTTTTGAATGGAATTATGGACATGAATACGGTTTTCCATGATATTCTACTCATTTGGAAGGTGTCTTTACATGTGTTCAGAGGCTTTAATCCTAACTACAATTTAAAGTTAAAAGAAAACCAGCTAAGCACAAATAAATGTGAGAATTCTTGTCTAAGTCCTGGGTTTTGTAATGTTAGAGCATTAGGTCATTTCTGTTGCATTCATGAGGAAACATTTGTAACATCAAGTTACTTGATATTATAGTTCATTGATAAACCCAGCAGATTCACGTTAAAATGATTAGCACTCTAAAAGTGCATTCACACCGAACGCAATGCATGCAGCCAATTTGTGTGCAATTTGCGCCGCTCAATTTGCGCTTTTTCCTGATTTTGCGCCACACCGGCCGCTCAGTTTGTGCCGCAGAACCTCAGTTTGCATCTAAACCATTGACTTTACATTGTAATTGGCCACCTCCACCGCGCGGATCGCATTCAGTGTGAGTTCACCTTAAGGAGTCAAATTCAAATGTTTAAACTCTGCACCTTCAGCCCCCTGGATAATGAATTATCTGTTTTGGGAAACAAGGAATTTGCAGGGAAGTTTCAAAAGAAGCTGTGGATCGGTCTGACTGACAGACGAATTGAAGGCCGCTGGACTTGGTCAGATGGAACTCCATTAAAGAAAAGGTTCATGTTTCTTGTTGCATTTAAATGATCAGAATATAATACTGTTTTTGTTTTTTTGTTTTTAATAAACCATTAATTGATTTTCCACACCATTTTTACAAGAGTTTTTTTTTTAGCTTTTGGAACCCAGGAGAACCCAACAGTCATAGAGGCAGAGAAGAAGACTGTGCAGAAATAAAGAACTTTAATACTGAAAACTCCTGGAATGACGCAGCATGCACAGACACAAACTACTGGATATGTGAAAAGAAAACTGGTGTTTAAACAAAATGGTTCTGTGTTGTAACCATGGGAGTAAAAAAATGTTAAGCAATATGTTACCTTTGCTTTGAATGAAATATGCCAGAAGGATTTACATAGATTAACACATTTAAATCCAAAAATGAATGAACTTTTGAAAATTATAAAAACAAATTTGAGTTCAGTTTTCATTGAAAAAACGTACCTCTGATTATATGGTTACTGCCAAACTTGTACCTTTTCAGCCTAATAAATCATATTTTAAAACACTGTATTACCAAATTTGATGTTTTTAACATTAAGATTCAGTGATGATATTAGAAAAGTAAAATCTCATTACATAGAATGGAATGCAAAAAAACACTGAACCATATTTTGATGCAGAAAGCTTTTTGTTGAAGAGAAAATTTCTCAAAAGTTCCATTTAATGTAGTTGTTTTATAGAAGGTACCAGAGGGCCTCATGGTGATGTAGTGGTCAGCATTCCAGCCAGAGCTTTTTGTTTGGTTTTTCCTGCTGGAAGCCCTCCTTCAGGTGCAGCAGCTGCTCCTTCAGCAGCCTCCCTTCTGCTGTTGGTGGTGATCTTTGACATTTGCTCTGAAAGAGAGGACATGACTTAAAAAACAACAACAACAACAACAAAAAACAAAAGAGATAGATCCAAAGAGTTTGATAGATGACTCATGTTGTAGCTTTTACCTTAAGGTCAAGAATAGCTGATGAGCAGAAGTCTGGGATCAACATCCTCTTCAGAGGCGGCTGGACTGGATGGCTCAGACCTGCTGATGTCAGCTGGAGTACCTGACTGGACTGCTGTGTCAGTGGAGATGGTGTCTGGTCCAAGGATCTCAGTCCCTGTTCCACCTAACCAGTCCATCTGTCAGGAACACCTGGAGGTATTTGGGTCTTGCAGACATCCCTGAGGAAATGATGTAAACATCAGTTAGGTTTACAGACAGGAAATAAAATAGCGTTCATTGCACATAAAGTCTTCCCACATTTTGTCAAACTGAGCAGCACTTGAAGTTATCTGGAATGAACCAGTGGATGTAGAAGAACTGTAGAACTGTTCGATGGAAAACATAGCTTTTTCTGTCTCACTAGAATAAGTAGTCGATCTAAGAACATATCAATGATCCAGCCAATCAAATCATGACTTGGACATGACGTCAGCTGTTGCTACGTCTGTCGGAGCCTAAAAAGGCAGCGAACCCGTCTGTGGTCATCGCTGAGTAATTAATTCTTTATATCTACCTAGTATCTTATCATTGACATTGTTTAATAGAACACCAAAACATGCAACTTTTGTTGTGATTTCATTGTTTATTTCCTCCGTGGCGTTCAACCAATACAACTTTGTTAGCTTTCCTGCTAACATGATGCGAGCAAACACAGAGAGCCAGATATCAACTATCTCCTCATATTACGCGTTAACGGCAGGGCTGATAGTAAGCCGGTACGGTCTGGTACCGTTAAAAGATCTGGCGGAGGCCTGGCTGAACCGCCTGGCAGGAGATCAGCTGTGGCCGCTCTTTGCTGCTTTAACACTCTTACAAAAGCAGATGCGGCTGATGCCGCTTCAACTGTGAACCAGACAGCACTCTATCTCATCATTTTAGCGTTTCACCAGCTTTTAGTGTCTTTTTTTTTAAGCTTAGTGGTGTTTTTAAGAGAATAAGATTTTATTGAATTATAACACCTTTGTTCTGAAGGAAAGCTGTAATACTTTTATTTTGAAAGCAGCTGTAATGGAATTCTGATGCATTTGTTTTTCAGATTTGGTCGCCCTTGAATATTATGTTGGCCCTGTAGTTTTATGTAAAATTCTTTTCTTCCACATTGACTGATTTTGTGACCTTTGAATCTTTAGTCTAGAAGGTAAATTAAGGTATTAAATTAAGGTATTAAGATGCAATGATTGAACTTGTATGTTCCGTTGTATTTGTACTGAGAACTTCATCAGTTCTGAACGTCATGTCACTCATGTTTGATTGATTCTTTCATTGATTGATTGATTGATTGATTGATTGACTGTCAAATCAATCAACAAGAAATTATATTAGTGTGGTAGTTGTCAGTTTTGATGAGCAAAGTATTACCTTTAAATATGCTAAATAGTGCTGATGATATGGCATTGCCTTGTCAGAACTTCCAATTTTTGTTTTCCATAAACTTTCATAGATGAGAGCATTTTGGATAAAGTAATTGAGTATTATGCAGTAGAGGAAAAGACTATTAAAGGACTACATCATTTACATCATTGAAATGTGTCCTGTGATCCATGAATGTAATTTAAACTGAAAGTCTTCACAAAAAGATTTATATTTAGTTTCATTTAATACAAACCAGAAATAAAACTGTTCATTAATTCAAAGATGGAAACAATACTTTTAAATAGGAGACAGGAATAAAAAAAGACTTTGCTTGGCAAAAAGGTGGAGAATTGAGGGACACAAATGAATTGTCAGTGAAGGGGGACAAAGTCTGCTTCCTATAATGCAGGAGTCTCAGTCTAATTTATTAAACAAATTAAGACTCGTCCAATGGTTCCAAAATAAGCCTAAATGTGCTGTTCTCCTGACATTATTTGTGAATTTCAAATTTAACAATTTCTTTCCTCTGAGGGGACATGTTCTGCAGCAAAGGAAGCATACTTGAGAGGAAATGCTAGTCTGGAGAGCAGGGCGGAGGTTGAGGCCTGGACTGAAGTGCATCCAGCAGCCGAGGTCACCACGGGGTCTGAGTCCTCCTCCCTGGGTCCTCCTCCTCCTCCTCCTCCTCCTCGGTGGCGTTGCTGTTTAAAAAAATTTAAATGAGATACTCAGATATCATATCCAGTTGGGAACCATTTATTTTTCAATCTTAAAGGCTGGTAGGTCACAAGAGGAAGGACTGAGAACGTTGTGAGCAGAAATGCTCTGTCATGGACCCACATCACACACCTGTGGGTTCAGCAGCAGAACTTGGGCCAGCCAGAGCAGGAGAAGCAGCAGCAGGCTCCAGCATCTCTGGCTCCTCTGCTGGTCCAGGGTCAATGGGACCTAATAATACCAGGATATTTCATAAAGCTCAGAATGAGCACACACAGCAATGATGAGTTTCCAACACCTGCTGATCGAGTCAAACACTTTGAATGCCCATAGCAGAGTCCCTGATTGGTTGACGAAACGCAGCCACGTCCCCAGAGTTGATATTTCCTCTGTGCCTCCTCTGTGCTCCTCTCCAGAGATTGGATAAATGCAGAGGGATTGTGTGAGAGTATCTGTCTGTCCGTTGTCTAGACAGACAGACAGACAGACAGACAGACAGACAGACAGATGCATTTTAACCATCGTCGGCCTTTTCCCACTCTTTCGCAGGTGCCTCTGCTCCTCGTTGACTCCTTATCGGCTTTCCGTTCACTCCCACCTGCACACATTGGTTTCAAAGCAGCAAACTCCCTATGTGAACTAACCTTGTATGCTGTGAGAAACTATTCATTCATTTACACAATCATAAAAATGTCTGCAAAGTTTAAACCATGAAAAACCCTTTTGTTTAAGTTGTCAATATCTACAAACTTTGTCTGTTTTAACACTAATTTTTCGTACTAATTAATACTGAATTATTATGACACACACATAAGTATTTCTTTATTTAGAAATCATTTATTCACGTTGCAGCACGAAAAAGGAGACATGGTTTGAGTCACTGGACTTGCCGTTCATTGATTGCTCTGAGCCTTGAAGTTTTCCAGTTCCAAAACCAGGAGCACACAGGTTTTGAGAGGCTTGGATTGACACAGCGAGTGATTACAGCCACACCTCCATGAACACGCCCGATTTCGTCCGATCTCGGAAGCTAAGCATGGTGGGGCCTGGTTAGTACTTGGATCGGAGACCGCCTGGGAATACCAGGTCCTGTAAGTTTTCCAACTTTTGCGTTCTTTCTTTCTTTTAACCACCAGAGGGCGCCCTTTTCAAGTAAAACCACTTTTAAACTTCCCAACTGTCTTTCTTTTTTCTTTTTTTTTAAATTAGGATCACCAGCTGCTGAGCCCATCAGGAGGACACTATGGCGTGCACGGAGACGCTGCAGCAGGAAAAAGGGGACGTGGTTTGAGTCGCTGGACTTGCCGTTCGTTGATTACTCTGAGCCTTGAAGTTTTCCTCAGTTTCATAAAACCGGGTGGTCTGCAGAGAGTTTCAGGATGCATCTTCACTGTACACTGCATCGTCCATCTACAGGGTTTGCAGGGCTGGCTGTCGATGAATGTTTCATGTCAAAGTCTTCTGTATAAACGGGACATAATAAATACATGCTCAATCTTAATAACATTGTAAAAAAGAAAACTTTTTTTTAAAACATAGCTACATTACTTAGTTAACTGTTAACAGTAGTCATGGTCTTGTAGTACCTCCTCCAGGGCAGACAGCTCTGAAGATAGTTGATCCCACAGAGAGCACCGTTGATGACCTCCAAACCAGCCTCCCCCTCATCAGCATCTTCCTCTGGCTTATCCTCTGGGGCCACAGTGTCACCAGTACAGAGGTAGATGTTGTGAAGGATGGCACAGATGGCAACAACCTTTGATATATAAATGAGCACAAATGTATTCCAAAGAACTGAGAAAAATCACAGTGTTAACTTACTTGAGGTATGAAGGTGTGCTGCACCTCTAGCACTTGCAGGAAGATGACTCTAAAGATTTTCTTTATTCCAAGAGATCAAACAGCCGATTCCTGTAATGACTTACATTAATATTTTTCTTGTTTTTCCAGTTTAATGTTTTTTTTCTTTGGGTTTACAAGAGTTATGAAGATCATGGATACTAATCTTCCCTCTGTATCGATGACACTCATGTCACCAAGCACACAAAATGTGAAACTGTGATTGAAACATTAAGCCAGACTGATAGATCAGCACATATCTGTTGCCAGAGAGCATGGACATATGTACAGAATCACAGAGCATGCCGGCCTCCATCTGTCCCCTCACCCGGCCACCACCCACGCAGGTGATCCTTAGCGACCCGGCTCCGGATTTCCTGGGACTGCCGGCACCGTACTGGACCCGTTACGTATAACAACTCTGAATCAGAGCGTTGCGCTTTGTGCAGAGGCTAGAAGCAGTTTAGGCTTTGACCACAATGCAAATTTAGGGAAATGGACAGTTGCTAATCAATATGTATTTTTTTTTCAGAAGCCACCTGTTTGATTGATGTCTAATTGATTGGAACCTCCTTCATACGAGGAAATCAGTCAGCAGCCACCTGCTCTGGGAATAGAGGTATTAAATCCTCCTGGCTACACCGCTCCATCACCTTCAATCCCTCCTCCTGCCTACGTAGATGCAGGTAAGACACTTTGTGAAGAATAACTTCATTCCTCCTTTTACTCATTATCCAGCACAGTTGCAGAGGGATCATAATTTGGGCTTGTTCAGGGCCGCATGACAGTTTTCGATGAGCGAGCTGGTCACAAACACCACAGAATGAAAGAGTGTTTTATGGAAGTATTTAGGCCATCTATCTGACAGTAAAATCTTGGCCAACACTGAGTTATGATGCACTATTAAGCTGAAGCAGAGCAAAAAGACACTTTCTGAAATAAAATTTAATTTAATTTTATTTTGTTTCCAGTGCTTCCTCAGTTGGGTTCTCTCTCTCTATGGGTCGGCTGCCGTTCAGCTGCGGCGGCTCTGGATGGGGAACTGCATCGCTCCCTAGCTGTGGTGAGGCGGGTCCCTGCTTGTGTCGCTGCATTTGGTTGGCTGTGCCGCTACTCACAGAGAGAAAGGTCCCAACTATTTGCGTTTCTAAAGACAAACTGTTCTGCTCAGCCTGTTTCTCATTGCCAATCTCCATCAGTTAGGGGGTAGGAGGACTGAAAGGGGTGGGGGTTGTGTACAGATCTGAGGGAGGGGACTTTATGTTAATTTATGCTTATTTTTATATTATTGTTTGTTTTTATTTGCTTATTTAGTATCATTATTTTGTTTTATTTATTTTTATTTTGTGTAAAGCACTTTGTGTTATGTTTTATATGAAAAGTGCTATACAAATAAAGATTGATTGATTGATTGAACAATAGAAGAAATAGGATTTTGCAAGGTCAAAATTCTTTACTAATGAATTGCAACAAGGAAAAAGTTCTTCATCCTGGCATGTGTTTACCACATCCAGCCAATTCAGAAAATACATCAAACTGCTGTGAGGTAAAGTGCTGCATAAGGACACAATAAGAAGCACCATGAAAAAACAGAGTTATAGATGAAAAGAGAGATTAACTGCCTTTGACAGCATATGACATTTTATCCACAGTTCAGAGTTGAATGCAGAAACGTTTTTGTTCATTATTCCTCACAATCAAAAAGAAAAAAAAGAAAAGCCTTCAAAGTATTAGTAATTATTCAGAAAAATTAATTGTTTAGAGCCATTACATGAGCATCGTGTAGAGCACTGGAGATGCAATAGTTCCTTTGAGGATGTTGATAGAGAAGACATTCAGCTGCAGCAAGAGTAAGTGCATCAGTGGGAAAGAGAGGGATCCAAGTGGAAGAGAAATATTAACAGCACACGTGCTGCTCAGTTGTGGAATCTCTCCTGAGAATAGACGCTGAAGCACAGCCTGAGTAACAATCTTTTGATGCAGTCTGTTCTCTTTATCAGAATTCTGATAACACACTCCAACACTGTTTGACATATTCCAGAAGCTTCTTGAAACTTTCTGTCTACTGTGAAAAACAATGTTTCTTGTTGCTGTACACTGCCCCCTACTGGAATTTAGAAGCACCGACATCAAACAAACAAACAAAAAAAACTTTTCTAATTTTGTAAAAATTACATCTTTTCTATGTGAATCTTTTCCACCTCTCTCTCCCTCTCTCTCTTTGGATCAACAGTGAGACATTATTTTAAAAAAAAAGGAAAATTTGCATTTGCTCATTTTCATGCCAAAAAATCAGGTGAACTTTTATTATGATTAAATGATTGTAGCTTTTCTTTGTGATGTATTTATCTCTATAAAGACATCCTGCTCGTCCAGACTAACAGAAACTGTGATCAGCTCTGACTGGAACCGCTGTGCGAGATACTGTTGTGAATCCTGGGTGTGGTAAAGCTGCTGTCATGCAAGGTGGTTTGTGCCTATTTATAAATATGTCCGTTTCCTACTCAGCTTCAGAGTTCTCAGAGCTCTCTGCATGCAACCACAAAAAGAAATACGTGCAGCAGTGCTGCACGTATTTCTTTTATATATTTTGCTTTTAAAGTAAAAAACCTTTTGAAGGATTTATTTTCCTTTCTCATCCAGATCTCAGAAATATTCCATGACAGTCATTCAAAGTGCTTCTTCTTCTTCTTCCTGTAGTTAAATGGCGGGGGGCACCACCATTGAGGTGCATTTCCCCCACCTACTGGTATGTCTGAAGATGTCCCACGCCGCGCCTCACTTCCCAAATGTTCTTATACTTTTTGGTCATCTGTCTTTTGATTTGGTGCAATTCATTTAAATTTGTTTCAACTTTATGGTTGCGTTGTTGCTTGTATAGACCCTGTGTCTCATCTCTAAAGCATTATTGCCATTTTCTGAGCAGTCTCAGTCTGGTCTCTCTGACTTTGTATCAACACCTCAGCATCTTTATATGTTACCGCCAGCTGTGCTCGTCTTTTCATCAACGCCACTGATAACATGGCTGGTTTCACCAGTTTTGTAAACCTTTCATTTAAGCTGAAACTCTTCTATCACAACTGACACTTTTCTCCATCTGTTCCAACCTGCCACCACTCGCTTCTTCAGTTTTTCACACTTTGGACTGTTGACCCTATAGAAACTTCAAATCTTGCACCTTCTTTGTCCTTTCTCTCTGTAAATTCACTTTTCCGTCTTGCTGTGGCTAACCTTCATTCTTCTTTCCAGGGCAAACCTTCACCTCTCTTGCTTCTCCTCCAACTGTTCCCTGTTCTCGCTGCAAATCATAATATCGTCTGCAAACATCATAGTCCATGGTGATTCCTGTCTAACAGAACTTCACCTGTCATGCATGGAAGGATGGATGGATGGATGGACAGATAGATAGATAAATCTTTATTTGTCATTGTCACAGGTACAATGAAATTAAAAGTGCTTCCTGGTCAGTGCAGCAGTCATACATTAAAACAACCCATTGTAAAAACATACTACTAAAATAATAAAGAGTACATAAAAATACGTAAAATGTGCTTCTCTGGTAACTAAAGGAAATTAAATCAGTTTGTGGCTCTGAAAACTACAAGTCAAATTGTAAAATCAATACTAAATTTAACTGGGAGCGAGCGTAAAGAGGGGAGTAATGGAGTTATGTAAAAGAGTTAGTGGCTCTTTGATGATGTTCTGCGCTCTGTTGAGGCAGCGGGAGTCGTGGAGGGTTTCCAGGGTGGGGAGTGGGCAGCCAACAATCTGTTGGACGGTGTTGATGACCTGCTAAACTCTTGCTCAGTAGATGGCGTAATCCTGAGCAAAGCAATCTTCTGAGACGTCTGCTACAACTTGCCTCCCTGTGCTTCATTTCAGCTCGTTTTCAGTTTGATTGAACTAAAAACAGTTGAATTATTGCCAACAGGAAAGATTCATATTGGAAGGTATTTTCAGTAAAGTACAAGAAAGAAGTACAGAAAAAGTGCTGCATCGCACTTTATTTGGCACACCACTCATTTAGCTTAAAAAAAGGAATAAAAACATAAATAACTCAAAAGTTTGATGTAATCATTAACTTTACCAGGTGCAGTTCCTCTCCCTACCTGAAGCTGCGCTGTCTAAGCTAGAGTTGGCGGTTTTGCCTCCATTCGTGCTTCTTTACAACCTTAAGGAATAAGAACCAGCCAGACAAGCTCTCAGGAACAGCTTTAAGGTATAAAAAGGGGAGGAAGAGGAGAAAACTTGGCTCAAAGGAGAGGTTTGTGTGTTTTATTTACGTACAAGTGCTTGGAAATTCACCCATCAGAACACTTTAGTGGAGAAACTACGGTAACTGGCGATGTCGTTTTTTTCTCGATTTTTGAACCTGTAGGAAATAGAATCACTGGGTGTGGAAGAACACTTTGGCATAGTTTAACGGTTAAGTATGATCACCCCTATGTAGCAGGTTCTTGGTACGAGCCTCGCGTGCTTCGCTTTTAGCAATATTTACAATTGGTTTTTATTTAAAAAAAGAGAGGGGGGGGGGGTCGCTATTCTTTTTTGTTGTCTTGGGCAACAATGCAGCCCAGGCCTGCTTAGTGCCACAGTTACATGAGATGACTTTCTCGTCGTTGCTTTTCTTTCGGGTGTGCGTTCCAAAATTCCGTCACATAATTCCCAGCATGCACTGCGTCACATAACTCCCAGAATGCCCTGCGCCTCAAAAAAGTATTTTTTTTCTCAAAAAAATAGGTTAGCTCTATGTTTTCTTCGATGTTTTTATACCAGCATAATATTGTATGTAGTTGAAGTTTCAAAATCGCTATAGATTGAAAATATTGAAAACCATGACTTTGCAAGTGTTGATGTAGGTGTTATTTATAAAGGAGCCGGCGGCAAGTTGTTAATTGTGAGTGGTTAGAAGTCTCGACCATCTCCGCGTCACTGGCTCCCACGGTGCCCAGGAACCTCGGGATCGTGTCGCTATCGGGTGTCGCTGGTACAGGAAGCCCAGCAAAAAGCGCACGCTCCCCGAGAAGTATGGTCGCTCAGCTTGCACAGGCGCGGGGAACCGCCCGCCCACGCGCCGCCCCTGACGACCAAGGGCAACCAAAAAGAGTAACTGGCCATGTACGTCGGGGTAGTCGTGTACCTAACCACCAGATTTTTTGAAAGCTTTGGAACTAAAATGCCATAGAATAATAACTTTGAATTATCTAAAGTGCAAAACTGCAGGATTTTCAAACACAATTAATATTCCTCATTGAAACTCTGCACTACACACTTTTATGGGCCAACTCTTTCCACAGGAACGATTGGAAAGTTCAACTTGAAAAACGCCTTAAATAGAATAAGGTCAACAAGAAATGTCAACACAAAATCACGTGTTCCTCCACTAAACAGAGACGGGTAATACAAAGCGGAAAAGAATATCAAATGAAAAAGAGTGAATTGCAGTCTGGAGTGCTGCTAGATATGAACAATATGAAGACATTTCTTTCCAGTAACTTGCTCTATTTTCTAGCTGTCTCTCTCTGTTTCTCTGTTTGTGGTTCTCTATTTCCTTTAACTTCTTGAACAAGTTTTCATCATTTTCAGTGTTTAAAAATGTTTTTCTGGACAGAGTTTCCTCTGTAGTGGCGTACTTTGATCCCTGACATAAATTCAAGTTAAATGACGCGATTTGCCCGTGATTGCACCCCAAATTCCAGTCGTGGGTGACGTCACTAGCAGGTGTCACATTCTGCAGCAACTGGAGCGATTCCGCTCTGATATCCGTGTGGTCACTGCGACGAGAGTCACTTGGAAGTATAAACCAGCCCTTAAATACGTGCTGGCAATCATACAATGTGCATCTTTATGTTGATGAATTTCCATCAGTTTTTGAGCTGGTCGCATGTAAATGCGTGTGAATGACATCAGCCTCTCCTTGATCTCAGGTATGTGTGACGCTTGTTCTGACCTCCAATGAACAGCGCTGTTCTTTCACTGACCACAGTTTGAATTCTACTATAAAAACGTAGGAGTGAATGACTGGCTATTCTAAATAACTTGTGACCAGAGTTAAAATGTTTGAAAAGTAATAAGAAAGACTAAATCAAAAAACGGCAAAAATGATTTTTGTTTCTCCCTCATTGGTTTGTTCATGTAAAGAGCAAACTAAAACAAAAAATTGAGAGCACATACTTGTGCAAAAAGTTCTTCCCCACCTTGAACTTCAGTAAATCCAAGTACAAGTTCAGACTTGCTGACAATGATCTTGAAGCCAAACTGAGAACTGAGGGTCTCAGCTGCTTCCTCCCTCAAACTAAATGTGGTTCAACTATGGAGAGGAAGCTCTGCTAAGTGTCCGGCAGTAAGGAGCAAGAGAAGCCATATTCAAAACCCATTAATGGAAGTTACAGAACTGTAAAGTTGAAGTCTTATTCTCTGTTTAACAGTTCAAATGTAACAGTGTTAATGAAACTGTTAATAAGGACGTTTAAATCTGAATACAGCAGATGTAGAAGACTGAATTAACAGATAAACTGACATTTATTACTGATTTGTTTACTTAAGGAGTTTTCATTTACGTATTTGTTGATTGATTTTATTTATAACTTGTACAGAAAACATTTAAGAATACAGTACCATTGATAGATGTCTTGGAGCCAATGCTCCATACAAATTTACAACCAAAGAAGGGACCTAACTGAGGAAGTTATGAACTTGTTTCCACCAGGGTCCTTTTTCATCTTATTTTGTGTTAGTTTACAAAAAATTCTAAGAAGATTAGATTTTTTTACATTTCCAAATCAAATTAACATTGGCTCTAACAGTGCATACACGCTGAAGTTGCGGCCCAGCCTCAGCCAGACTCTGCCTTCAGTGGCCCCAAGGCAAAATGAGTTTGAGACCCCTGTTCTAGACTAATATTTAGGGAGCAAACATGTAAAAAATTGTAAATCGTGAAGAAAAGAAAAACAGAAGAAATGTCATCTCATTTATTATACAACGAGAAAATCTCAAGATGTGTTGAATTGATTTTTACAAACACATGTCTTGCAAAAATGTCTGAATGGCAACACCTTAGAGCGCATAAAAAGAGGGACACTGTCATCTGCAGATGGGGCTGTCCTTAGTGCAATACAGTTATTGACCACTAGGGGACGCTAACGGACTCTTCATGAATACTAAGCCACTTTCTCTTGTCAGTGACCAGTTGTTGTTGGATTCTCTGCAGCATCTAAAAGCTATCAATGACAAATCCTAACATTCAGGTCAGCACAGTTGGCAGTGTTTTGTAAGTAGGATAACCTCTTCCACCCCTTCAGTGTGTGTATTTGTGTGCAGATGCTCCTTGGTGTGGACATTGCAAGGAGCTGGCTCCAATCTGGGAGCAGCTGGGAGAAAGATATTCTGATCGTGATGACGTCATCATCGCAAAGATGGAGGTCACAGCCAATGAGAGAGAGAGTGTGGCCGTCGATGGATTTCCAACGTTGACATTTTTCCTGCTGGTGGCAAAGAGGTGCTTTTTTTGAGAATGCATTATCTACTCTGAGAATTTTCTTTAAAGTTCTGCTACTTTTTCTTGTGTAACGCAGGTGCTGCACATCCTGATGGACATCATGACAGCCGTGTCACACGTGCTACATGACTTTGGCTTATTAGAGAAGGATGCCCCCACTGTGCGCATCATCAACATGGAGAAGTTCAAAGTTCCAAATTGACCCCAAGCTGACCATAGACTCTCTGAGACAGCTTTCCCAAGAGGTCGTTGATGACACTGCAGAGGTAACACTTTAGCTCAGCTGATGTGAAGTCAAGCAGGAACACTGAACTCAGTAAGCTGTTCCTTCTTTGGTTACTTCAGCCATACTTTCGGTCTGAGGACATCCCCGAGGACTGGGTCAAGGGTCCAGTTAAAGTCCTGGTAGCCAGGAACTTTGAATCTGTTGCCATGGACCCGACCAAGAGCGTGTTTGTGGAAGTTTTATAGATTTACCTGTGAAGTTTTTTCCCAGTTCAAGTATGTGCTTATTAAAGTTTATTAGCTATTATAAAAGTAGTTTAAAATGATGCAGATGTTCTGATTGAGTTTACGTACACCACCCCTAGGGGACTGGAATTGACTCCAGCCAGCCTGAGACTCATGGGCTGAAGAGCCACTCCGATCAGTTTTTGACTTATTCTAAAAGTGTTCCCAGTGTTCTTTGAATTATTACTATGAGGTTTTTAACTTTTTCTTTTTAAATGTTGTTTTCCAGAACACAGTTTCTGCAGGTCATTAGAAATTCACCACCGAGGTGTGAGCGGCGCCAGCCACAAGGGGTGTGGCCTGACAGAATAGAGAAATCTTCAAAATCAATTCATCAAATCAGTCAATCCTCCAATACGCTCTGTGAGTACACATTTCAATAATCTACAAACAATCTTTGCAAGTTATTGCAAATAAGATCAAATAAATATCCTTTCTTTTGGGGGGTTAGTAATGTTTTTGTTAATATCTGTGAGTCTGACTATTAAAATCAAACCAGTTCTGCTCTGCACACATTGAGGATTAAAAGTCTTTCAAGTAAAAGACTAATATTTTTTTTCAATGTTCATAATTTGTGGCAGAAGAAACGATGAGAAAAATACATATTTTGATGCATATTCATTTCTTTCACCCGCAGGAACAATGTCAAAGCCTCAACGTCAGTCGGCGAGTCCAAACGTAAACTCTAAGATCAGATAGTGTCATTTCTTCAATGGGGTTTTGTTTCTTTCAACATGTCAGTGGCTGTTAGGCCTTTAGGAACCAATCCAGGCCAGATAGCTTGTCCAAAGTGCCATCAAGCAGTCTTAACCAAGGTGGATCCTTGCTGTCCTCTCCAGGTTTGTTTTGGGGTGCTGCCTCATCCCGTTCTGTGTGGATCGCTTGAAGGATGCCAAACACACCTGCCCCTCCTGCAAAACTGTCCTCACAATTTATAGACGTTTATAGATTTCTGCCATTTGGCAACCAATCAACCGGTCCATGTATTCATTAGGTGATCGTAATCTACGTTTTTCCCACTGTTTGTCTCCATTCACCAACAGTTTCAGAGCATTTTCTCTGTTCTCGTTTAGTTCATCTACAGTTGAACTACTTTTATCATTCTGTTTAGTTTGTAGGTGGGTCAGCTTTACAAAGAATTGAATGAAATGTTTCATCCTTTTGTTTTTCAGACGTTTAACACAAAAGTTGTTGTTATGAATCAAAATTAAACATTCAGTTCTGTAAGCATGACGCTGTGTTGTTAAATAAAACCAAGATACTTTATTTTAGTTGTGTTTAGTCTGTCATTTTGCATCACACTGTGTGGCAAATAGCCTACCAGTTAGTCAGCTGAATATTTAAAAATGCACCAGTCTTTTTTTATATTTATGCTTTTTTCTGAGTACAGCACATGTACTTTGGTGACAAATGGAAAGAAATATTTTTAAATGTTTTTGGAAGGAAACAACAGATCCAATACTACAATTGGTGTAGTACACCATGTTTATTGTTACAGTTTTGAAACTTTTTTAGTTTATAGTATTTTGAAAAGTAATTTGGAGCTAGAACATTTATCTCATACATAAAAGAATAGAAAAAAAATAAAGAAATGGATACTTTGACACATATAGTTATTCAAGATAATCCATAAATGTAACCAGTTATTTTTTTAGGAGCTTCTTTCATCAAACAGTAAATATTTAACATATTTTGCTTCAGTTAGTCATATCATCAAAGTTTCACTGTCTGATTGATATAAAGATGAATCCAGTTATTCAGAGCAGGTTCAGATAGTGATGAGCTGAGAAGTGATGAGGATTGCCCGGAAAACAAGAAAGGAGAAGCTGGTGTCTGCTTGGATTGGGACTCCGCTACCTGAAACACAAAGACTTGTTTTAGGAGCCAGCAACATATTTGAAATACTTTCCTTAAAATGTTTGTGATATTTCATTGAGCACATGTCCAAAACATCACTATCCATGTCTTTCAATGGCATTAATAGCCCCATGACGCTTGTTGTTGACTTGTCACTTAGAACCAAGGAAGCTGAGCTCCCAGGATCACTCAAGCTCTCAAATCCCTCGACTACACCAAGGTGGTGAATCACAGAGGGATAATGGCAATATTTATTGTGCACAAAAGGATAGAGCAAAAAGACAAAGAATTAAATCAATTGTATGCACAAAAAGCAAACAGAAATCTCAACGTGATCACAAAAAAAAAAAAAAACAATCTTTTTTATAAAAAAAAAACTGCTGATAATGTTAGGAGTGTAAAAGATCAATCTGAATCTGTATTCCTTTTGTATTTAAGTGACAAAATGTCCTGGCCAGAAACCGAATTCTGTGTAAATCCATCCTCAATTACACGTAAAGTGACATTATTTTGTTTTCAGGAGCTTTGCATCAAAGATCAAAGATTGCATCTTAACAAACTAACTTTGCTAATTTTGGGAAACTACCACTAAAAAAGTTCTCATTGTAAGCTACTCACTTTGTATTTTTAATATATATATATATATATATATATATATATATATATATATATTTAGCCGTTGCCTCTTCCACTGTCCTCTTACTGGCACACTTTTTTCTTAGCAAACTTTTTCACTTAACAAACTCCTGAATTTCTTCTTTCCTCCACCAAGTCTTATCTGGTTTTCTCATTCCAGGTGAACACTCCAAGTCCCGTCCTCCCTCGATCTCTTTAGCTGCAGCTATCCAGTCACCTGGAAGAAGCTCCTCCCAAAAACCTGCTTAAACTCCTCCCTTAATGTCACACACCACTTTGACCTCACATAGGATATCCACATTTCAATGGTTGTTTTTAACTATGCACATGGAAAAAACATTTCACTCAAACTTTTAAGCTTTGCTGTGTTTGTGACAGTTTTGTGCACTATTCTGATAAAATTAAAATAGATCCTACAGTTTTGAAAGCGATCAAAACTGTTCATTAAAGCTGCTGGATCATAATTAATGAAAAGCTCATACGTTTGATGTTTTAAACACATTTATGTCCGTCTCAGATATAGAAGGAAGAGTCACATACCTCTCCAAGTTTTTGGAGAACAATTTTAAGTTGTTCCACCTCATCGACTTTTTCCTCGATGGCATCAGTTGTCTTTGACAGTAGCGTTTGATAGGCAGTTATTAAACTGGGTGACATCATAGTCTAAGGGGAAGGTGCTTTCACTGATAGTGACTTGGATGATTGTCCCCACTGTACAGTCTGTGAACAAAATGAGAAACATGGTAAAATAAAACTTCCGATTGATGCAAAAATGACAGAATATCTGACCTGAAGTTCTCTTAGACCTAGTTTTGATAGACTGTCTTATTACTGCCTTCAGATTCCTTCTCTTATATCTGCTCACTTTGTTGTCCTTGATAACTTTTAAAAAGGATTTCAAGAAAGTAACCTTGGTGTTCTGCAAAGAAAAGTACAAGTAATGAAAACAAAATTCCAATGTGATGTCCTGCATGTGTTACTTTTTAGATAAATAGATAAATGCATTTGTTAACTTGTTCACTTTGACAAAGTTATCATAGAAAGTTGTAGGCAGATACAAAGGTAACATCCCCAGTTTTGTCAGAGTTGTCCCATTCCATGTTGAGGAAGCTCTGAATTTAGAAAAAACATAAATATATAAGGAAGGTGTAAATGGATAATTATATCAACATTTTGTAATACATAAAGCTGGAAATTGTTCATTTTAAAAGTTTGAAATTGCTTCCCGTATGGTGTATTTCCAGTGGTGAGAAGGGTTACAACTGCAGCTGCCTGATCAGCAGTTTTTAACTTTTTCCAGGATGGATGGGACAGAGTTTTGAATGTAGGAACCATCGAGCATGCAACACGTTTCCCAAAACTGACACATGATCAGCAGTTAAGCTTGTGTCTGTTATACCCTTAAAGATGAAAGAAGAGAAAAAAAACAGTTTTTAGCACAGGAATGCACTAATGTTGAAGACATTTTAGAAAAAAAAGGGATTATAAGGCAAAACTTGTGTCCATGTCATAAACACAAGTGAAGAGAAACGTCTGTAACAGCTGGTTTTCTTAAACTGCAGTAACAGGTAATTAATCTAAACTGATGTTCTTACAAAAATAAAAAACTATCTTTTGGACGCTTTCTTTGAAAATAAAATGTGTTTATTTATTTGGCTGATTAAAAATTGTGAGACCCCTATAGACCCTTTTCACGTGACATCTCTGCAAATGTATAATGTAACTTTGGGTTTGCAGGTCTAGGCAGGGAAAGCAGACACTAAACGCTGTTTAACACTATTTGACAGAAATATTACAAGGTAACCTTACCAATAGTAAAGGACACTTTTACAATACTTATGTTATATATGTCTTATTTAGTTATATTCATTTTCATTTTGTATTTCTTAGATCGTTCTGAAATTAAAATACAAATGTAAGTAATCCTGCCTGCAGAATACTCCATAGCTGCTTTCCCAAATTACTCTCTTACAACTCGGTCAAGGTTAGACAAAGGCTACAAGTACTTCACTGAATGGTACTTGTTTGATTATGAAGGTAGTTAAGATTTTTATTCTTCTACTTTATGCTAGTGATAGCTTTCTACAATCAGTATGAGTTGTAGAGCTGCAACAGATTTGTTCTGCCCAGTTAAGTTGCTTAAATGTACGTGTTCAAGTAAACATGGGATTAGTTTTAAAGTCAAACTAATTACTGTTGCAATATTTTCTAATGTTGCTCCTGTTTGCTTTTGCTCATAACTGTTTCTCTGATCTGCAGGAAAGTAAAGGTAAACAAGGATCAAATTAAACCGTTAAAATGAAGGGACTATTCACACGTAATTTCTAAAATATGTGCGACAAGTGCTGAACATTTATCTTGGCTGCACTTATTTTGAAAGCTGAAAATACACAGCTTAATAACCACACTTTAAATATTCGCTGCGCCGCTTGGTAAACATTTCTGTTTTTAAAATAAGCCCTTAAAACAACAGTGTAAAACAACAAATACCGCTTAAAATAACAACTAAATTTCCCTTTGGACACAAATAAAATACATGCAGACACGCAGCAATGTGCATCTTGGCCGCACACATGAAATTCTATTCGTTTTTGTGCTTGGTTGCACTTAATATAAATGCAAATACATCAGCCAAGATGTAAACTGTAGGAAAGAATCATAGAAGAATAATATCTCCTCAATAGAACCTCAAATATTGGAAGATTATGATAACCTATTTTTGCTCATGTCTAGAGAAAATGTCTATATGAGATGTAGTTTTGTTAGTGTAGACTCACCATGCATCTCCATGCATTATTAAACCGAGTAGTCTGTGTGTAGCTGAGGACTGCAGAGAAAACAGAGAAGTCTGCATCTCCAGCTCTTGAAAATATGACCTGCAGCTGCTCTGTGGCACCAGAGAGTAACTAGAAGCCAAAGAAAAAATACCAGTTATGTTCCTGAATTAAAGCCAACGGTTTTTCTTTTGCATTAAAGAAAAAAAAGAAAGAAAGACTGATTCTTACTCATAGTACAGCAGCACATCTGGAGAGTAAAGTGTAAAGGTGGAGACATCTGACTCTGTTCTAATATGGTTGTTCATGCAGGTCAACTGTTGATCAAAAAGATAAAACATGAATTTTTACTATTTGGGGGTGCCCCCATTTCATGACATCAACCTAGAGCCGACCTCAGCAGTGTGCCTGCGTTTCACCCACAAAAACAAACAACAAAATAACTTTTGCATGTTGTGCTTATAAAATGAAAGCGTTTTTGTGGAGAAAGTAGGTGTGTGTATTAGCCTGGGGGTGGTGCTGGCAGCGCAGACCCTTCCTAGAAAGGCTGTTCTCACTTATCTATGTTACAATGCAAGACCCACTCGTTTTGGTGGATTTGGAGCGCAGGTTTTTAGAGGAACGCTCAGAAATGCTTGAATGGATCAAAATACCAGAGAGAAAATTTCTTCCTACATTTCTTCCTTTCCTGCATTTTTATTGTGTGAAATGTTTATATATATATATATATATATGTATGTATATATGAGCTAACAGAACTGAGTCGACAGTGGAGCAGATTGGATTAGGGTGAAGAAGAGCAGAGCACGAGTTAATGACATTGATCAGCTGTAGTAAACTAGATTAACACACTTTTGGGTTGTGCATAATCACAACTAACCACAATGTTTTACGAGTTAAATTGTACACGACAATATGCAGCTTTTGAACAAAAAAAAAAAAAAAAGAAGCTACATTTCTTCCTTTCCTGCATTTTTTTGTCAGAAATGTTTACAGTTATAAAGTGTTAATCAGAAGTTTAATTCTTGTGCGTAAAAACACATCAACAGTAACATCTAACACATTCACCACATCAAATCTGCCCTTCCAAACATCGGTTTGAACACCTCTGCTTTTAAGCTTTAACCCAAACAATAATAGTTTTCCTGAAAAGAGCTGAGTAAAAAGTTAGCTCCAATGCACTCAGTGGCCTCAGTTTGGCTTGGATTTCGGCTGATGCGACTTGAAGTTCTGCCAGGTCAGTCTTCGGTGCCATGTTCAGCTGTCTCTAGTCCAGGATCACTGCTGTTTGGCATGAAAATCACTCAAAAGACGTCATGGATCAGTAGGTCCGAAAAAGACACGTCGGGTCTCATAAAAACCGGAAACTTTGTTGGATATGCCACAACTTTACCAGGTGCAGTTCCCCTCCCTACCTGAAGCTGCGCTGTCTAAGCTAGAGTTGGCGGTTTTGCCTCAGTTCGTGCTTCTTTACAACCTTAAGGAATAAAAAGCAGCAAAACAAGCTCTCGGAAACAGCTTTAAGGTATAAAAAGGGAAGGAAGAGGAGGAAACCTGGCTCAAAGCAGAGGTTTGTGTGTTTTATTCACCCCTCGGAACACTTTAGTGGAAAAACTACGGTAACTGGTGGAGTAGTTGTTTTTCTGGTCTAGAAGAACATCGTGGCTTACTGCTGCAGATGTGGCTCGGTTTTCGCAGTAATCACAATTGTTTTTTATTTAAATTTGAAAGTAAAAAAAAGACATTTTTTGCAACATATTCAAAGCAGTTTCGTTGTTTCTGTTCCGGAGCTTGATGAAGGTGTTGTGGCGGTAAAAGTGGTGGTGGTGGTGATGAGGGGGTGGGGGGTCGCAATTCTTTTTTGTTGTCTTGGGCAACAATGCAGCCCAGGCCTGCTTAGTGCCACAGTTACATGAGATGACTTTCTCTTCGTTGCTTTTCTTTCGGGTGTGTGTTCCATAATTCCGTCACACAATTCCCAGCATGCACTGCGTCACATAATTCCCAGAATGCCGTGCGCATAAAAATGTTTTTTTTTCAAAGAAAAACCCTTTTCCGGTTAGCTTTCGGGTTAGCTGTAGGTTTCTTCGAGGTTTTTATATTAGCATGATATTGTATGAATATATATTGAAAATCTCGAAAACCATGACTTTGCAAGTGTCGATGTAGGTCTTGTTTATAAGGGATCCGGCGGCAAATCGCTAACTGGGATTGTTTAGAGGGCATGTGACTTCTACTTAAACATAGACGCATGGCGTTTATGTGTTGCGCATGCAACGGGTCGTGGGCGGCGCCGGCTGGGAGGGGGGCGATGAGGGGACCAGACGCCAGAGGGCGGGTGGAGAGATAGGCGCATGCCGGCGCCGTTGACCAAGCATTACACTGTAGTCCGCACTCTAACCAATCCTTTTGCTGCTTTGAAAACTTTGGAACTATAATGCCATGCCATAGAATAACAAGTTATTTCTTTCAAATCAAATCAATTCAATCCAATACAACAAAGGGATTTTCACAAAACAACCTTGAATTATCCAAAGCGCAAAACTGCAGGATTTTCAAACACAACTAATACTTCTCATAGAAACGACATTTTTTTGCCTGCACTATTGTTATGGGTCAACTCATTCCAAAGGAATGATTGACAATTGCAAATTTTAAAATGCCTTGAAATAGAATAAGGTCAACAAGAAATGGCAAGACAAAATCACCTCAAACTCATCCACTTTTAAACATGCAATCAAAAACAAAATCCTTTATCTAAACCTAGACAAACATCATTTGACTCATTCAAATTTCACTTTGCACATTGATTCTTTTCTAGCCTTGGAAGGCCTGGGACACCTCACAGAGGATAAAAACATCATTCAGATTTAGAAGAACAGCTTTGTAATGGAATTAAGTTGCATAACGCCAGTCATCAGTCAAGGTTGTATCAAGAACCATTTGTTTGCAGGAAACCATTTATTAGTTACTTCAAATTCTAGCTAGAATGTCATGAGAGGAAGAGCTTCAACTTGAAGAAATTCATCATTTCATTAAACAGGTGATTCCAAATGAAAAAATCAACTCAAGACAATCTTGCAAGATAATCAAGTGTACAAACAAGGAAGTAAACAAGAATGAATGTCTAATCCATTCACAATTGAGCTTCCTAAAGTTCAGCCCACTGTTGTTTTTCCACATCAGAAGAATACAAGGAGAATATTTATTAGAACATTCTAGCACACTGTATGGTCACATCTTTGTACAATTCCAAGTGTTTCCACACATTAGGCTGTAATGATAGTTGGTCATTTTTTTTGCTGCATCACATGTGCGTGGTTCGCTATGATAACATGTGGTCATTTTTAGGTTATATAGTAAAATAAACCTACCTTACCTCAATCCAAATGGTGTTGTCCAAGATTGACCATAATCGATGTATTTTCTGTTGAAAGGATTTCTAATGGTTTAGGTCGATTGGAGGAATAACTTACCACAGACAGATTGTTTTGGTTGGATTGTAGGAATTTGAACTGATTTAGGGATTAAGCCACTGAATCGTTGCACCTCCATTTCTTATAGTAATGAGTGTTTTCTACTGATCATTTCTTCTGACTTTTATGTCAAATGAATGACTCTTGGCAGATTCACTGTAACGTTATGACATTTTTCTAGTTTGATGATGGCAGGGCAGACTTTGTGCTGTCTGAAGAGGACAAGCTTGACAAACACAACCTGACCAGCTTTCATGAAGGAAAACAACCTGGAGCTGATTGTCCCGTTCAACCAAGAGGTAAACGGACATGATTATAAAAAAAAAAAAACTCAAAAACAATCATTTCAGTTGCATTTGAATTGATCTGAGTGTGTTTGCAGACATCAGACAAGATCTTCACGGCTGCACTGCCTTTTGTTCATCAGCTCCACTGCAGAGTCAGATGAGCTGCTGGAGGAGAACACGGCTGTCTCCAGAGAGTTGAAAGGAAAGGTAGGAGCCTCGAGCTTGCGAATGCCTTAAGGTGCAAACTTGACTGTTTTTTTTTTGGAGAATTCTTTATCTGCTCTGCGATGAACCTCTGAGTAGTGTTTACATTTTTCAAGCGACGTGATCAATTCCAGTGTTTATTTTAACATGAAGAACATCTTTCTCACTCGCTGTGAACGCGCAGGTGAAAGACAGAGGAGGAAGTGATGTGTTCCTCTACTAAACGGAGACAGGCAATACAAAGCGGAAAAGAATATAAAATAAAAAAGAGGGAATTGCATTCTGGAGTGCTGCTAGATATGAACAATATGAAGACATTTCTTTCCAGTAACTTGCTCTATGTTCTTTCTGTCCGCTCTCTGTCTCTCTGTTTCTCTGTTTGTGGTTCTCTATTTCCTTTAACTTCTTTAAAAAGTTTTCATCATTTTCAGGGTTTAAAAAATCTTTTTCTGGACAGAGTTTCCTCCGTAGTGGCGTACTGTGATCCCTGAAATAAATTCAAGTTAAATGACGCGATTTGCCCGTGATTGCACTCCGGGCGTAAATTTCCAGTCGTGGGTGACGTCACTAGCAGGTGTCACATTCTGCAGCGGCTGGAGCGATTCCATTCTGATATCCGAGTGATCACTGCCACGAGAGTCACTTGGAAGTATAAACCAGCCCTTAAATACGTGCCGGCAATCAAACAATGTGCATCTTTATGTTGATGAATTTCCATCAGTTTTTGAGCTGCCTGCATGTAAATGCGTGTGAATGACATCAGCCTTTCCTTGATCTCAGGTACACACGTGGACAAAATTGTTGGTACCCCTCAGTTAAAGAAGGAAAAACCCACAATTCTCAGGCCTATTTCAATCGTTTTTTTTTTTTTTTTTTTTTATAATTATGTTAATCAGCAATTCAAAAGTGATGGCTGATTTTGATTATTTATTTTCAATAAATTTTTATTTATTGTTACTTTTGTAAGTTTCAAGTGATTTCAGTGAGAATTGTGGGTTTTTCCTTCTTTAACTGAGGGGTACCAACAATTTTGTCCACGTGTGTAGAAGACTGAATAAACAGAAACCTGACATTTATTACTGATTTATTTCCTTAAGGAGTTTTCATTCATGGGTCAAAGCTGGGTCTTCCAACATGACAATGACCCAAAGCACACACAGCCAGGATGACCAAGGGGTGGCTCCGTCAGAAGCATATTAAGGTTCTGGAGTGGCCTCCAGTCTCCAGACTAAAACGTAACAGAAAATCTTTGAAAGGAACTCAAACTCTGTTTCTCAGCAACAGCCAGGTTACCTGACTGATCTAGAGAAGATCTCTGTGGAGGAGTGGGCCAAAATCCCTCTTACAGTGTGCAAACCGGATGAAAAACAATCACAAACAAAGGCTACTCTACCAAATATTAACACTGATTTTCTCAGGTGTACAAATACTTATTTGCAGCAGCTGCATATAAATAAATTATATTAAGAATTCAAACAATGTAATTAAATTTTTTTTTTAGATTATGTTCGATTCTTAGACCTCTGCTGTTTAACCTTTATACTAAGTCAGAAAATGCATGCCAAGTTATCCATTCTACGGCTGTAAGTGTTAATATTCATGTCAAAGCTAAAACTTAATCAGTCATTTACAATCTCAAATAATGCAACCACAATGGAGCACAACCCAGTGCTTCTGTATGTAAAACCATGTTCACCTTTCAACTACCAAACCAAAACAAATTCAATCTTAGAAAAACAAATTCTGCTGCTTATTTCCTTGGTGGAATAAAACACAAATATTTTTAATAAAATGTTTTTACAAATGTTTTCTACCTTTTGGTTGAGCAAGCAGTTAAGAGGTGAAATCAAAGCCAAATTTAAAATCACAAATAAAACTTTCATTCCTGATGGGTTTTGGCCTGAGCTAACAACAACCACCATCGGTGCTGGTGAAGACTGCACACAAAGGGAGAGAAGGAAGGGATGCAGAGAGAGAAAGGGAAGGGTAAAAGCTTAGGAATTAGAGTACTTTGAGTTTTGGGACTTTGAAAAGGAAAACACAAAGGAAAATCAAAACTATATCCAAAGTTTGAAACAGTAAAATATTTTCTATGAATAACAGATGCAAATCTTCCACTCAAAGTATGAGACCTTAAACTGTCCAACCTGTCCTTCACTCTCTTTGAAGCCTTCCTTCATCGGGTCAGTGCTTTGCTGCTGGCCGGCTGTTCACTCAGTTTACTGCACAAGAAAGTTTGACAGTTTTAGGAAATGTCAGCAGTGTCTGTACAGACCTAGATCCACAAGTAATTGAAACAATAAGAAAACACAGAAACACCAAAAGTACAGATTTCTCAACTGATGTCTAAAAATAAAACACAGGATGACTACAAAAAAGTCCTGCATATGTGAAGTTTTATAGAGGTACATTCAATCATAATTCATGCTCTTGACTATAAGTCACTGTACAAATGCAATTATTCATAAAAAACGTAGGTAAAACAATTGAAATAAACTAAAGAATCATATGATACCAAATGACAATAGTTATAAGAAAAAAGAGAAATGAAGGAGAGTAGTTTATGGATAATAGTCTGATCCAAAGAAACACATGTTATGATAATTAGAACATCTTTAAATTTTCTTTATAAATTTGTTAAATGGAAAATAATTGAAATGACTATGTTGATCATCTTTACATAAGTTTAACTAAATCAACACTGCATGCATTGTTTTTTTAGATTTCTGCTGCTTTGGCAAGTAATTTCGGTGAGAAAGCTCTCATCCATCCATACTGGAACAACTCAAAAACTGTCCAGATCTCACTGTTGATCAAACAGCTGCAGTTGAAACCCTTCTGACCAATGGAAATACACCTTATGGGCATTTAAACTGCATCTTTTTGAAATTCTACAATTTACAAATTGCAGTTTTGTGTCTTTTAGAGACTATAATGTCCTCAAAAACATCATTTTGTTTGTTTTTTATGATCAGAGTTCCTTCAACATGGAATGAACAAACTCTAAAAGAGCTTGGGATGTTAACTCTGTATTTGCCTTCATCTTTCTATCAACGCTTTGATCAGGTGAGTTAAGGTGCATTCATGTGTTTAGAAGGGAAGCTCTCATGAATGGAGGATCAAGTTGGAGCTCATAAACCTCTTTTACTTGCAGACACAAAGCGTAACTTCCTGAAATACTTTCTGAGCGTTTTTGGTGGAGTGAGCAGAGAACAGAGGAGGCAACTGAAGAAAGAGATAAGACAGTCCATCAAAAGAGATTCAGAACAACCTGCAGGTCAGTCTGCTTCTGTAAATGTGTCTTTATCTTTCTGTTTACTTTCTTGTCTAAGTTTTTCTGACTTCCTTTGACAGAATGCACAGCTGGAATAATCACTCAGGTCACAATCAGTGACCCCACCTTCCCCTTTGACTATAACATCAATCAATTCAACAACTGTCTGTCAGTTTCAACCGTCAAAGACAACTTGGATGCCATCACAGAAAAGGTGGATGAGGAGGAATACCTCAAGATTGTTCTTAATAAACTACGAGAGGTGAGTAAAGATCCTTCATAGAAACATTAAAATCAGTTGGTTCATCTGTGATGCTGTTATATATAAGATAATTGGATTGTTTTGGGATAATCTTTATGGTTGGAGAGAACAACAAACACTTGGTTTATTCTTGTTGGTGGTGAGAATTGAACAAGTAACATTCCAGCTGGAAGTCTCAATTCTTGATTTAAATTTGAGACATTTTCTTTCATTTCAACTTGAACTGACATTCCATGCAGTTTACTGGATTTCTGTGCTTTTACAGGCTCACAACTCCATCATTCCAGAAGATCAGGTTCAGTTCCTAAGTGCAGCTTGTCGTGTTGCCACTGTTGAACACATTCGTTCATGGACCATCAGCAAAATCGACATACTTGCTGCTTTGATGGAGTCTCCAAATGGAGGCTGGGACCCGAACTTAGTGAGCAAACAGAGAACTTTTGTTGTGTTTCTGTGTCCAACATTTATGGGCTGCTGTTCCATCAGAGCACATTTCTTCTCCTCCAGTCTAAGGTTATCATCTCTAAATATCTGGCTGTTGGAGGAAACAAACTAGGCAGTGCAGAGCTGAACGTTATCGGGGGACCTAATCTCTGCTCTCTAGATGTGGACGTCATCAAGACTATTTCATCACAAAACTTCAGGTAAGAAGTGTGAACTGAGTTTGTGTTTAGTATATCCTCAAGTTTAAATATGAATATCTCACAGTTCATCACTTGTGGAGAAAATCCGATTTGAGCTAAAAGATCAAAAGGTTTAGATCAGGGGTTCTCAGAGTGCCATTAGCCTGCGGGAAGAGTTTTGTGGCACTCAATAAATCAGAATTGATGGTTATTAAACCGTCTGTATGTTGGGATAAAAATGTTTCGTGGTTTCTGGCGACTTCTGCAGGGAGAAAAAGGTGATTACATCCAGGTGTCAATGGTGCAGTGTACTAATTTCACCGCTAGAGGACAGTCAACATTTTCTATGTCATTGTCTCTGCGGAGAAAGACAGTTAACACCGGCAGTAGAAATGGAGTCACAGCGGGAGGATGAGCGGGATTTGGAGAGAGAACTAAAGCAGGTCCTTTGAGGGAAAAAACTGCGTTGGCGAGGAGAAAAGGCGCTTTCAAGCTAAGTGGACAAATGCTTACTGTGTCATACCTCATGGGCTGGATAAAGTCGTGTGCCTGATTTGCTAGCAGGTAAATCCAATGCTCAAAGAATTCAAAATAAATCGTCACTACGTTACAAATATAAACTATGACAAATTTACCGGCGAGGAGCACGAGAATAAGCTTCAACAACTACAACGAGGCTATGCTCTACAGCAGCTAATGTTTACAAAAATGTCCAAATTCAGTGCAGTTGTAACAGAAGCTAGCTACGTTGTAGCTTTGGAAATGGACCGGATGTTCCAAGCTACGCTCCCCCGCGCTAGAATGTGTTTCCCCGCTCTCAGACATCGCTGATTTGTTTGATAACACTCATATTTTGTCCCAAACAGTGTTAAAAGAAGGTGGATGATTACGATATTCCTTATTTTGAGAGTTTATTGTCATATTTACATGTTTTCCCCACATATTCTACGTAAAACAATGAGAGGGGGCACGGATTCTTTTAGGCCGCTGCTGATCCAGCCTTCCAGAAAATGGTCAGAAGAAGAAATGATCTATTTTTTTAATTGTCTGTTGTTACGTGCTTCTATACCACAGTCACCGTTATAAATCACGTTTCTTATCTTGAATTAGCCAAACAAAGGTAATTTTAACACAAAAAGCTGTCATTGATCGAGGAAACGCATTCTGGCAGTGAAACGTAGCTTGGCCCAACACCGGCGTAAACTGATCTCTTAACTGTACAGATGACACTTGGTCATGAAAGTTATTCTAAACAAAACAAAACCCCAGGTTTAGATTCTAGTAAAAAAAAGCTTTACATTTTTCAAAGCAGTCTTGAGCCACCAATCAAAGTAAAACAGCATTCTGCAAAGATGGATTCTGCATCTGTGCTTAAAACCTTCCATACTAGGATTATTCTAATTGAAATCTGGCAGGAAATCTGCGCTCCTCCACATCCAGGGCAAAAGCACATTCAGAAATATTCACCTTTGGAGGCACTTGTAAAGGACGCATGAACTACATCAGTCCTGCAAAAGCAAATTTTTTGAATGTATATTGTTGGAATGATCAACTTTGAATATTATTCTGGGTTTAAACTTGTCTTATGTGCTACATTCTCTTTCTGCTGCAGAGAAGTTGAGTCTCTGGACATCTCCAGCTGCACTACAGACAAAAGGAATAACTTTTAGTTCAATCTTTGTCATCCATTGAGAAAATATAATAATACATTTGACTTGCCACAAGAATGTATATTTCAATATTTTTTATATTTGTTTGAATGGTTATTTCTATGATGATTTATCAAGCTTCCAAACCATTTATATGTTTGTTGCAGACCAAAGAATCTGACCAATTCCTTTCTAATGTCATAGTATTATCTGTTTTGTAATAATGGTTTGTCCTAATCATGTCTTTTAAAAATAGCTTGCAAATATTGAGTGAAGTACAACCCCAGATGACTCCTTCTAGGCAAGAATCTGTGTACACACAATTCATCAAGATTTACCTGAGCAGAAAGGATGCTGCAGGTGAACCCTAAGAAACTAAATTATATACATATAACAACAAGGCTAAATTACAATGTTCTGTATGGGAAGAAACTTTCCATACAACAGTTTTTGTTGTTCAATGAAAACAAAAAAAATTATATCAATAAAAAAACACAGAACTTATTCTCTTTACTTTTTTTGCAAAAAAAAAATGATTGAGGCAGTTTCCTGACCATGTATTATGTTACCTAAAGACGTTTATAGTTGGCTTCTTGTAATGTCCCAGCTTTAGTCTTGACCTGACAATATTTTGTGCTCCTGTGCTTCAGATCCTGGCTGCACCTCAAACATCCAAAGCAGTACTGAGTGGCTCCAGAAAAATGTTGGAGGATTCTGGATTCTCTTGTCTATTCAAGACATTCAAGGACTCTACCCACAATTCTCAGCAGTTTGTTCTATTGTTTTTTTAGGCATTCAGTTTGTTTCTACGTATTTTGTCCCGTTTTGATGTAGTTTTTCTGTGCAGGTGGAAGCCCTGTCACTGCTGTCAGTCACACAGCTTGCAGAGGTAGCGGCCACACCTGGTCAGCTCACATCTGCAGAACAGGTCACCATGGTGATGACTTATGTCCCTGACCAACAGTTTACCTCCTTCTTTGATCATTTTTCACCTAAAATTTTGGTAAGCAAACATTTTCTGCTGCTTAACTTTTTTAACCGTTGACATGCAATGTATACAAACCTTGTACAATGTTCATGTTTCTGTTCTCCTACAGGGACAAGAAAACGTTCTTCCTTCTGCTGTGAGGTCAGCCGTGTTGCAGGTTGTGTTTAATTGGGCAAACCTCTCCAGTCCATCAGTCAGTGATGCAGTTGTGTTACTGTAGCTTCAAGATCGAATGCGCCCCCTGCTGGTGAACATGGCACCTGACCATGTGACTCCATACTTGAATAAACTGGGAGGAAGAAACTGCAGCATTGAGGAGCAGAGTGAGTGTAAAACAAGAAACATGAAACAATAATTTGCTTTTGCTTCTGTTCCAATAATACCTTCAAAAGTCTTTTTTATAACTTTAATTAAACCAAATATTTTATTTTTCTATTTTAGTGTAAATCTGCTCAACCTGACCATCTCATCTCTGAGTAATGACACACAGACAGAAGTTCAAAGTAGTATCATCCAGGCTCTTCAAGGTAAATAAACCACATGAAGAAGAAACAAATCTTTGCATATTTTTCTACAATTTTAATTGCTAAAAAGAATAAAAATGATCCAAACTTTACATTTTGTCCGACTGTAAATTGATTTAATGTAGATCCATCACCTCTTCGTTGCTATGGTGACAACTACAGCTTCAGGTTCTACCGTTTCCTGCGGAGATCATTCAAAGGATTCCAGTTCCCCAACCTGAACACCTTCTTGTCCCTCATGCCTCAAGACAGAAAGCAACAGGTGTGTGAACATGAAAGCTTTCTGGAGGAAACTCTGAAATAATCATACAGAAACACAAAATCAAGTAACTTTTCTTTTGTTTGTGTCTCCCCTGTAGCTGATAAACTCCATGCCTCCATCAGATCTTGGGGATTTCTTGCGTCAAACTAATGTTGTTGGACAAGAATCTGAGCTCTGTCAGCTTTACAGCAGCTACCTCCAGATCCCAGTGTTTCTACAGACTGTATGTACAAACACTCACAAACACACAAAACAAAGCACAAAGAGTTGAACCTGAATGTTCTCTGCAGGAGTCACTGCCAGAGCAGGTGAGACAGAGAACTCTGCCTTGCGTTTGGCCCATGGCTCTCAGGAGCTCCAGCAGGTCAGAGGTTAACGCCTGGTTTGATCGACGTCTCCCCAATGACTTGGTCTTCCTCACTAAGACTCAGATCAGCCAGATCACCTCAATCAACGCCTCATGCTTGGCCTTCCAAAAGATGTATGTTTTTTTTCATAAGTCAACTTCACACTATAAACTAACACAATTATTAAAAAGCTACAAAGTACACCAGTGAGTTAAATATCAAAGTCCATGAATATGAAAGTTCCGACTGGAACATGGAGTACACACATGTTTGTGAAGCGCTCGTCTAGTTCCCACAACACAACAAGGAAATAAGCGATCATGGCGGTGTCAGCGCTTAGACCAGGGGTTCTTGAAGAGCGGCCCGCGGACCGCCATTTTCCAGTGGAAAAAGTTTTTGTGGCCTGCAATAAATCATAACTGATGGTTCTGAAACCAGCTGGGCCCCTGCCACAGACCGGGGACCCGTCCAGGCGTGCCCCTGCCTTCACCCTAATCCAACCAAACAAACAAAAGGAGAAGTATCCCATAATTCCTTGTGCTGAATGATCTGACAGCAGGCACAATGTGAGTGTGACCTTCATTATAATCTGGTCGTGGTGGACGCAGCGCTGCGCAGATCAACTGGTGCGCGGTGCATGCTAGTTAGTTTTTTGCTCCAACATCACATGTCAATCATCATAAAAATATCAGGAGAAAGGGGCGGGTACAAGGCTCCCACTTAGGCGAGTGCAACTAAGAGATTACAAAACAATGCATTGTGGGAAGCGGTGTCCTGAGAGTTCTTATATTTCAAAGTGATGCTGTTTAGAAACAGCTGGAGCTCAGTGAAGGAAATCTGTGTATTTTATAACTCTTTCAGCAAATATTGGTAGGAAAAAATGTTGTGTTAGTGAGGAGAAAAGACACTTCAATCTCAGAGGACAAATGCTTACTTTGTTGTACCTCATGGGCTGGATAAAGTCAGTCCTCAATTTTTGATGATAGTTTTTTTCTCTGCTACAGTTTATAAATGGAAAAAAAAGATGAAAAATGGAATTTTAAACCTTTTTCAGTGCTGATGGGTAGCTGCTGACTTCGACGGGAGACACTGTCAGGCAGTGGAAGGAATACTTCGAGGATCTCCTCAATCCTGCTGACACAACTTCTCTTGAGGAAGCAGAGGCTGAGGACTTACTGGTGGATAGTCCATTACTCAAGCTGAAGTCACAAAGATACTCAATGAGCTCCTTGGTGGCAAGGCACTGATACTGGAGGAGGTCCGCCCTGAGTACCTCAAATCTCTGGATGCTGTGGGAGTGTCTTATCTGAAATGTCCCTGCAGCATTGCATGGCAGACAGTAACCGTACCACTGGAATGGCAGACAGGGGTGGTGGTTCCCCTTTTCATAAAAAAGGGGAACTGCAGGGTGTGTTCCAACTACTGGAGAATCACACTCCTCAGCCCCTCTAGGAAAGTCAGGGCACTGTACCGGTCCGTTGTGTTGAGGTGAAGAGAGAGCTGGTCCAGAAAGCAAAGCTCTAGTTTACCAGTCGATCTTTGTTCCAATACTCACCTATGGACATGAGCTCTGGGTCATGACCAAAAGAATGAGGTCACAGATACAAGCGACTGAAATGAGCTTCCTCTAAAGGGTGAAAAGCTCCATCACTTGAAGTGAGCTCGGAGCAGAACCACTGCTCCTATACATCAAGAGGAGCCAGTTGAGGTGGGTCGGGAATCTGGTCCAGATTCCACTGGACAGAAGCTCAGGAGAAGACCCAGGACAGGCTGGAGAGACTATGTCTCTCTGCTAACCTAGGATCGCCTCGGGATCCCTGTAAAAGAGCTGGAAGAAGTGGTCGGGGAGAGGGAAGTCTGGGCATCTTTGACTGCTGCCCCTGCGACCCGGTTCTGGAATGAGCAGAAGAAAATAGATGGATGTACAATTAGCTGTTGTTAAATATCTTTTTAGATAAACTGTATCATCAGTCCACATTGCTAACACAAAAACTGGATTTGACCTCAGTCTTGTTGCACACTGGGGGCTTTCCATGTAACAGAACTGCACTTGTTTTTCAAAAAAACTAATAAAAAAATTCAATCATAAGTCCTTCATTTAAAAATGTATGAATTTGTATTAATGTTGAGAATATTTACACACAACGGTTAACAGACTCAAACCTTTGTAATACTTTAAAATGTAAACAAATAGTAATATTGAAATCCAGAAGAAAATGACCACTTTTTTTTTTTTTTTTTTTTTTTTTTTTTTGTCCTGTCCAACAGCTGAGCAAACAGATATGAGCTGAGAGCCATAAGACAGATTTTACTCTTACAATCGGGGGTTATAAATCATTGGGAACACAAAATGTATGTTGGTATAAGCCCCTTTTGTAATTTAAACGAAACTTTATTAATATTAATTTTGTTTGTGTTCTTTTTGTTGGACTGGACGGAAAAAGAAAGGGGGGAAAAGAGGAGGGGGGGGGTGTTATAGATTTTAGAGGATGACTAATGGAAGGAGAAAGTAGAATTGTAAGTCTACAGGCAACAAAATGCTGAAGCTTATACCCATTACAATATTGAGTGTTGGTCTAAAATGGGCGGGGCCTGTCCACACACTCAGCTGTTACAAACATACCTGCCGGCTCCAAGAGTGTTCACAAACTTGTCCACAACCAGTTCACACGCACACTTGTGCATACCAACCAACACATGTAAAGCATTACATTCTGACACGCACACTATTTGAAGGTGCAAATGTGAGCTGATGCCTGTGCTCAGGTGAATGTTATGTTAAGCTGAAGTGGATGAAGGAATGGAAAGAAAAAAAAAAAAAATCATGTCTGTTTTCAGTGCAGAGATTTGTTTTGGATTTCTAAAATGCCTAAATCTACATGGTGAAAACCAAAGGCTGCTACGCCCATAAAGTGCTCCATTTTTTAGATAAGAAAAAGAAGGTTTTGGAGGGTCAGTTCTTAACTTCAGTAATTATAAAACACTTTTCAAGATTTATGAACAGACGGGGAGTCTATAGTGAGATTCTGTCTTCAGTTCAAACCCTGGATTTGTTGATGTAAAGCACTACAAGCCAAATTGTAATTGACATGCTCATGTTCAGTCTGGCTGACTGAGTCCAAACGAAGGATTTCTTTCTTGATGGTTGAGTTCGGGTTGTGAATGTGACAAGTCTGAGATTTGGCAAAGTCACTAGAGCAAAGAGAGCAAACTCGCAGGAAAGTTAAGATCAAACCACAGAACAAGTCTTTCACATATGTGCCTGCTTTGTTTCCAGCAGCTTCCAACTGATGGAGTGACTGAGCAAATGCGTGACTCAAAGCACCACTTCAAAAATCATTTGCCTCATTAGAATGACACAGTTTCATCAAAGATACATCTCCATTTGGCACAGATACTGATAGATCACTGATGACATGGAACTACTGTACATTATATCCACAGAAATAAGTTGGTAGAATCCCATCAGTCCCTTCACTTTTCTCCTGCCCAAAGCTCTACTTGAAGTTGTTTTTTTAAATCTCAACATTTGACTCCACACAAGAAATCCAATAGTAATGAAGGAGATTTGAGTTCTGTCCTCTGCATTAAACACAGATCTACTGGCATGCTTTGGTCTACACACACGGACACAGATGCACTGATGTTCAAAGTGCGCGGCCTAGCAGGAAGCATGTGCTCACAAACATAAAGCCATCTTTCAAAAACAACTTTGAGGAACTCTGATTCAGATTAAGGAAGAAAAGCAGAGCAACATCACAGGCTGAAGATCCGGAACAAACATCCAGCAACTTTGTTTTCTTTGGACGCGGATAATGATGGTCACAATCTAAAAAAATGTTTGGTCTAAAGTGGTCTGAGAGACAGAGTAGTCTTCTATGCAGAGTGTCTCCTTGTTCTGTGAGAGGAGGGAGAAGATGCGGACAAGGGAGGTGAAGCATGAGGGGAGCTGGTGCTGCAGCATGTTGCAGTGTTTCTCCTTCAGCGTGCTCCCTGGAAGCTCCTGCTCGGTGAAGTCCATCACCGGGCGAAGGTCTGGGTCTGGCCCTGCCACTCGCAGGATGATGGTGTAGCCGTCACCAAACCTGATCAGAAAAGTACAGGGAATTACGCACAGGAAGTTCTGCTTTGGAAGTCGTTTGCATAGATCTGACATGACGTCACCATTTCCCTCTGAAATGTTGCTTACCTGTTTTTAAGGTGCTGCACACTGCCCAACCAGATTCATCTATTCCTCCAACCTCAATATCCTTTTACCAACATCCTAAAAGAGACGTGCCTTCTTTTAATCCCAGCACCAAAAAAATCTGTATGTTTTTCATTACTCTGCATGTAAAGAAATGCTACTTTGGGAATCTACTCACGTTACTTCCAAACAGCTCCAGAACAAATGTTGACACGCTGCCATTGATTCCTATCAGTATGTATCAGTATGTAATTACACTGCAAAGAAGGGAGGAAAGGCAGGTCTAAAGAAGGGATTTCCTGTTAAGTTTACGATCAGATAAGGAGTCAACCTGGCTGACAAACGCCTCACCATATCCCTAGTATATTTCTTCTGAATCTCTGTCCTCTGAAATAGAGGAGAAAAAATGAGGTGTTCTGTAGGTGGATGACTAGAAAATTGACTTAAAATGGGCAAAAACAAACTTTACACTCAGGCTTCACTGCAGTCTTCCTGCTTGAACGTAAGTGCTGGTTTTCCTCTATTTTAAGGTGAAATTGATGGTTTTAAGTGTTAGAATGAGATAGATATGTTTGTGGAAATGTTAGTCCACTTTTCTGTGTTTTTTGTAAAAGATGCGTTAATAGATTGTAAAGCAGCCGCTGTTTGCTGTTGTCTCTTTTCTGTTAGTTTTCTCGTCTTTCATATGCATTAGACTTAGAGTATAGTTTGAAAAGGTTTCTCGTTGTCATTGTAGGTCAGTTACTTGTGTTAACCTCTGTTGCTTATGATCACAAACCTCTTCATTCCACTGCTCTACAATCACTGTCAGTCATAAGGGACTGAATTGCTTCATTTCTTATGAGATGAATCAAACAGGACAGGTGTTCTAACAATGCAGGTGAACACATGTGGATCATGGACACATGTATGTACATACGGATCAAAGCGTGACTGACACGAGCTGCTCTGCCAGCATCAGTCTGTGTTCCTCTGTGCTGTGGAAAGCTGTCATGAACTTGAAGCTGAAGCAGAACCTGCTCTGATGCTTTCTCCTGTTTCGTCTCAGGAGGGAGTTTCTCTATGGGCAGAAAAAGACTGGAAGTTCAATCTTTTCTCCTGAACTCAGGTCCTGCAAAGTGGCCTGATGCTGGCCGCCCGTCTCTACCCTTCACCCAAAAAGAGCACGAGGAGTCCTGAGGAAGCGCTAGATCCAGGTTCTACATGAGAGAGGCAGCGCTGAAGAACTCAGACCCACCTTGAACTGTTTCAGCTGAGCAGGAAGACCCTGTCACAGTGGTGAGTTTTCATTTCTGCTTTCAGAAAGTTCCAGCATCCTGTTACCAGCGTCACTCTGATGCATCTCAGCTGATCGTCCTTTGGTCTCCACAGCTGCACCGCCTCTTCTTCCTGAGAATGTGCCGTTGAGCACCGTCTTCAGGAGGAGAAAGACAGTGGAAGCAGCAGCTGCTGCTGTACCAGAGCGAGGACCTCCACCAGAGACTAAAGCCACCGACAGGTGGTGCTTTACCCCTGCAGCAAGTGTGACCGCACATCCAACGCTGCCATGACTGACAGCTGGAGGGAGGGCATGAGAAAAAACAACTGATAAAAAGAAAAAGACTCAAAAGGCGATAAAAGTTTATTTGATTTGAAAAAAAAATGTTTTCAATAAAATGTTTGTTTCACTGTTTTTTCTGAATGAGCAGCTCTGAGTTGTGTAAAAAATGGCTTCAATGAAGGTTTGATCATAGAAATATTTGAAAGAACAGGATGTGGAGAAGAACTAAACAATTCAACATCCTAAGAATAGAAGTTTGCAACAAATGTAAACGCATAGACATCACTTTACAAACTTAAACACAACATAAGGTTTCTGAAGCAAAGAAAGCAAAATAAAAGCATGGAAGAAGATTGCATAAAAAAGAATCCTTACAACGACTAGTGGCTCCACACACCTGAAAAAGAAGCACAAAACGACACAAAGCATTTACACAAAGGCTTCCCATCACTTTGTCATCCAAAACCCCTCAGTCCAACATTTGTCACTATCAGTGTTGCATAGTTTGTCCTAAAAATCCACTTCATAAATGAAAATTTTCACAGAAATAATTTCATAAAAAATAATTTCATTACATTTCATTAAAATAATTTTTAGACTTCTTACAGATATTTCACATCACTTTGAGGTTCTGAATGTGTCCTCAGTCATCCAAAACACCTGAATTCATCAGAATGCATCTCATGTGCGCTTAACAAACTCATTTTTTCTGAAATAATTTTCAGCACCTTTGTAGATATTTGACATGTTTTTTCTGCAAGTTGATGCAATTTGAAACCTTCTGTTGTGATTGTTCAAAGCGGGCCTCGAACTCGCGATCTTCTACACTTCGTTTGTAACTGGAAGGGCGGGGGGAGCACCTGGCTGCTCCACCAGAGTGGACTGTACCATCGACAGAATACGGACTGTACCATCGACAGAATACGGACTGTACCATCGACAGAGTAGGGACTGTACCATCGACAGAGTACGGACTGTACCATCGACAGAGTAGGGACTGTACCATCGACAGAGTAGGGACTGTACCATCGACAGAGTACGGACTGTACCATCGACTTTTCAAAGTGTAGTGGTGCACGAAGGAGCTTATTTACAAGAAATATAAAACTTAGAGTTATAAAGCCGTCCATTACACTAACACTACACTAGCCTAGCTAGCAAAGTACAGATTAGCGGGTAAGCTAGGGACCATAAACTCACCGCTGGTTGTGGCTCTGTGGCGGAGGCTGTTGTTGATCCAATCTCAAATGTCTGGATAGTCATTAGAACATCTCATCTAATGTTCTTGGCCAGAAGGTTGGACATGCCTTGAATCAGAAACAAGGGCGACAACTCTGGTTCTCAACTCACCGATTTACAAACAGCACCCCTATACTAAACTCTTTAAGATTCTCCTGGAAATAAAGTTCACCTTATCAAATGTACCTGTCATTTAATGATCAATACTTTACTGGTATTATATGTTAAATTATAACACAAGAGAAAAGATATCTTATAATACACCCATGGTTCACCAAAATATTGCACATGTAATCATTGCTGTGGCCTTCAAACTGTGCAGTTCAAACTTAACTCCAGTGCATAGTCTCAGGTGAGTTAAAAGTGGTAAATAAAGCCCCTTAACCCATGCTAGACTTCTAACTATGGGCCCACAGGCACAATTTAAAGCCTAAGATCAGCTGAAACACTCAGTGTTTCTAAATCCAGGTCAAAGACTTACCTGTTCCTGACTGCATTTGATTGGTTTGTATTCAAAAGTTTACATCCACACTGTTAATCTGTGCTTGTTTGAAATTCAGTTCTTTTTAACTCATCTTATCTTAATGATCACATCTTTACCATTTCTTTGAATGTTTTATGTAAAGCACTTTGAATTGTCTGTACATAAAATGGTCTTGTCTAATGGCTGAGATTGAAATGACTCTAACATTGTAAAGCAACACACAGACAAAACATTTTTTTCAAGAGACAAACGATAAACACTGGGCTTATTGCTCCTCAAGACACACACAGTTCTACACATCAATCCTTTCTGCAAAGAAATGTTTCAGTCATTTCTCAACTGAAAAGAGAACATGAAAGGCTCTCAGCTCCATGACTCTCTTCCGCTTCGCTCATGAAGTCACAGTTTTTTTTAGTTCTTTTAGAGTTCTTTTAGTGTTTCCTTCTGTTGTTCTTTGATCTTTAAAACATCCATCCATCCTCTTCTCCTCATCCGAGACGAGGTTGTGGAGGCAGCAGTCTAAGCAAAGATGCCCAGACTTCCCTCTCCTCGTCCTCTTCCTCCAGCTCCTCTGGGGGGACTGCAGTAAAAAGCATCTTCTTCCTGTGTTGGAAAAAAACTAAAAACAAACTAAAAACAACGTATCTATGCGTGTACAACAACTACCTTCAATAGCACCTGATGAGATGGATATGGAACATCTTTTTCAGTTAAACATCTTCTACATCCTGTAGTTAAAAAAAGTTTTTCAAAAGTCTGATGATATAAAGAGTTTCTACAGCATTAGAAGGTTTGTTATCAGAAGAAGACACCACCATCTACTGAGCTGCTGCATGTTTTCCTTTGCAGAAATAAATACACAACAGGTCAGTTTGTGCCAGCACCCAAAAGTGCTTTGTGTTCACTTGGTACAAACTGATCACAATTTACACATACCTCCCTGAAATCACATTTAGCTCCCATGAGATGTACAGAGTGTACGGAAAGTCAAAAAGTACATGTACAGATATTTTCATGTTAAAACCCTGCCTGTTCCTGCAGCTGCCTTGCTGGCAGTTTGTATAGCATTAGGGGGACAAATATATATTTTTGAAAAGTGTTACTTTTGAGCTGCTTTTCAAGTTTAAAAAAAAAAAAGAAAAATCCTGCATCAGAATTAAAGAGCTCTAATGTGAATGAATTTACTTCGTCATACACACTGTCTCTTACTTCTGTTCCTGTCATTTTTCCTAATCACTCCTGATTGTTGTTTATCTCACTAACCTGAACCCTCCTGATGTAAGCCATTCACACAGATATATTCAGTTTTTGTTCTTTTCACGAGGCGGCAGCTCTGGTAAGGACAACGTGTACACCTTAATTATTGATACTGTGATAAAGTTAGGTCTAGATTGTATTGATCTTTATTGTAGAGAACATTTAATTTGGTCATTTCTAAATATTGGTTTGCTTTCTTTCAGAGACATTTTTGGTTAAGCATTTAATTGAATCCTTTTAAAATAAATCATCACCTTCCTGACCTCAGTCTGTCTCTTGGTTCATGCTTCCTTACCAGCCCCAGCAAATTCAAAGTAAAGCAATTTCTTTGTTGTTGTTTGGTTGCATCAATAATCAAGGTAATTATAAATACACTTACAGAGGATCCAGTGTCCAGAAACAAAAACAGGGATGATGATCCACTGCAGACTGGCTGCAATGTCCTGTAAAAATACAACAGCAAAACAGGATGAAAAATCCAGTTCAATATTGGCTTAAAAAACACCAGTAAATAGCAAATTACCAGCAGGTGGACCAGCGGGTTTACTGATGATTCTGGCACGACTGTTTGCAGCAAGAACATGCTCCACTCTCTGTGATGGAGAAAGTCTGATCATTTCATCTTCACAGCTACAATGAATGATCATTTGAATTCTTAGAAGAGCAGAACTACCTTCTCCATCACCTTGAGACAACTGCTGAGGATCTAGTAGAATATGTAACCCGCTCAGTCTTTGTACTGGCTGGTTCAGGGCGATTCTCTGCGTTGTGTTGGTTTTGCTTTTGAACGACAGGACAGCCGACTTGTCTTTGATTGGACGTTTATTCTGTTTCACAAAAAGGTGATGGTCAGACATGGAAGGCTCCCGCCCGCATTACACACAGCACGCTACAAAAAGTAATTGGTCTTTTTAACATACACATATTGGCTAATGAATATATATTCACGTAACAAAGAAACACTTAAATCACACACAAAATAATATCTCACAACTAGACATTAGCTACAAATGAAAATGAATATACAGAGTGCTGCAAAATGCGACCTACCTCGGGCATATCTGTGCCTCAACTAATAAAGTTTTGGTGCTGAACAACTAATTTAGGCATGAGTCAATAGGGGGCGCTAAAGAGCCCATAAAAAATAATACAATAATACATAAATTATAAGTGGCAAGTGGATTCACATTATTCTGTTACAAATACATAAACACCAGGTTTGTCCTTTAAAACACTATATTTAAGATTCATTATCACAGCACATCCTGATGGACATAATGACACATGAGAAAACGACCAGTGAAGCAGTTTGCCCTTTAGCTTTCTGTGTGTCAACCCCTGCTTCCTCTTGGCTCTGAACACTGTTAGCTGGGGTCCTGATCCTGTGCTAACTCTAGTGGGCAAACAGGCCTGGATAAGTGACCAGTCCATTACAGTGTTACAGGAAACACAATTGAGCAAGATAACAGTTACATGTGCTGGTCATTTTGAGGAACTTTTCACGTAACACAAATATATAAAAGAATCAGAAAGCTCAGGTTAAACACAAACACAGACAAAAGGGCTCTAGTCAGGTTTGAATCAGTTTCCTTATGTGAACAACAACGATTATTTACTTGAGGTTTTGAGCAGAAATGGACTGGATGACGCTCAGATCAAGAGAGCAGAGGTTAGGTCCTTTGATAGCATTCAGTTCTGCTCTACCAAGTGAGTTTCCTGCCACAGCCAGATACTTGGAGATGATTTCTTTTGGCTTGAAGATGAAAACATCCAGTGATTAGAACAAAAACAGTCAAGATTTGTGCACCAAAACAACACATGCTACTCCGTTTACTCACAGCACGTTTCCCAAAACTGACACATGATCAGCAGTCAAGCTTGTGTCTGTTATACCATTAAGGATGAAAGAAGAAAAAAAACGTTTTTAGCACAGGAATGCACTAATGTTGAAGACATTTTAGAAAAAAGGATTAAAAGGCAAAACTTGTGTCCATATCATTAACACAAGTGAAGAGAAAAGTCTGTAACAGTGCTTGGTTACATACAAGTGCTTGGAAATTCCCCTCTCGGCCCTGCATTTTGGTCAAAAATGACTGGAAGACTCGTGCAAAAACTATGACAACTAATGATGTAATTTAATTTCCTAGATTTTTAAACCTGTTCTGAACTGTATTTCCATTGGAGACACAGTAGTGTTGCAACAATGTTCTAGCGCTTTCATGCACAAGCTTTCGGTTCGAGCCCTGTATTCTTCACTCTTCACAATGATCACAACTGGTTATTGTTTAAATATTGAGGGTTAAAAAAAATACATTTTTGTGCAACATATTCATAGCAATTTCGTTGTTTCTGTTTCGGAGCTTGGTGGAGGTGTCACGAAAAAAGGAGCAGCAGAAAAATGACAGTGTCTGAACACTGTGGTACTAGCGTCACAAAGGTTTCAGCAGATGACCAGCATCAAGGAAGAAGGTCATACAGAAAGATGACAAAGTGTCTGGGCACTGTGCTACCAGCGTCACAAAGATATCAGCAGAGTACCAGCGTTGCCAGCCCAAGTCAAGGTATGAGAACGACGGTTCCTCCATCCACTCCTTCTATCAGCAAGGACCTGTCAGGTACATTTACTGCTATGCAAAAGTCTTTCAAATATACAGCACAGAGGGCCTGACCAGACAGCCCCCATATCCACACTGGCTTCCCAGGAGTAGCAGGGAATTACATTTACTGCCCTGCTCAAGTTTTCTACCTTTACAGAGAGATGGGGATGGAGAGGGAGATGTCCTGGAACCACTTTCAGAAGTCTATATATTATAACATGGAGAGGCAGAGATGGGAGAAAAGACAAGAAAAAAATGGCAGCTGAAATGGCCTTATAATCTCATTTTTTAATATGTATATATGTAGATGTTTGATTTTGACAAATGACCACTGTTTGTATTGCTGTAAATATCTATGCACATACAGCAGCAAACAAACTCTTTCTGGAAGGGTTGAGGATGTCTTACATGTTGCACAAATTGTTTTATATGTACCAGTTACAGATACATTTGATGTGCCTTACATTGTGACAATGTCATTTGAAATTAGATGTGTACAAAAGGCCCTGTAGTGTTCTGTGACTTTGGCGGTCAGAATTCCCACACTCGTGTTAGTCAGTGAAGTTCCCACTAGAGGGAGCCTGCGCGCGCACCACACAAGCGGTGAGCTGCAGAGAGAGAGAGAGAGAGAGAGAGACGGTGATTCAGACCGGCTGAGAGTTTCGCGTTAACTTTACGACAGTCTGCGTTCATGACCAAAGTAAGTTGTTAGTAAATGATTCGTTTACCTGTTTAACATGTTGGCTTCAGTGCACTCTTTAAGTTGTGTTTATGTTTGCTAGTAGCTTCTCAGCCTGTAGTCTTCCTACTGAGTTGAGCTAATGGTTTCCCGGTGTGGATATACAGACGTGTGTTTTTGTTAATAATTATTATTTATGTGAATCACATACATAGGTCATAACCATATTTACGTGTATATGTAACTGTTAAGGCAAGTGTGTGTTGCGCAGCTGTGGTCTTTCTCCCTGCGTGGTGGATCGATGAAAGAAGAATCGGAGCAGGATAAACTTCCGAAACTAAAAGAATCATATTAAACCAAAGGACAATAGTTATAAGCAAAAAGAGAAATGAAGGAGAGTAGTTTATGGATAATAGTCTGATCCAAAGAAACACATGTTATGATAATTAGAACATCTTTAAATTGTCTTTATAGATTTGTTAAATGGAAAATAATTGAAATGACTGTGTTGATCATCTTTACATAAGTTTAACTAAATCAACACTGCATGCATTGCTTTTTTAGATTTGTGCTGCTTTGGCAAGTAATTTCGGTGAGAACGTTGATGCCCAAGTCATTTCTGCCCTCGGTAATGAAAGCACCAGCTTGTCCATAAACCAGTTAAAGTCTTTGAAGCCTTTAGACTTGGTAGATTCTGTCAACATCCTCAGCAATGTGATTGGTTGGAGAAAAGGACAGACTAAAGCCATTGTCCTGTCTTTGCTGTCGTCAGGAGTTATACAGGTATTGTGTTAGATTGTGTTTATTAGAAACTGCACAAAAATAATCGTTTTGGACTGTTTACTTTTTTGTCTTTCTTGGTACCTTCTACATCCATTCAGATCAACAGCTCAGCCTCGCTGCTAAACCTGGACTCCTCATCCCTGGTGTGCCATCAACTGTGTTCAGCAGCATCAGCGGCTCTGATCTTGTCACCGTATCCAGAAACCCCTCAGTCCTGTTCTACATACTGTCTGCTCCACGGATTGTCCAGCTCTCATTTGTTATAAGGGTAAGAAAACCTTAACACAGATAAAGGATTTAAGATAAATACCATCAATCTATTCATAGTATAAATTTACATATGGAAAAATACATAATCATAGTAGGGGAAAGAATGACAATTATTCTTCACATTTTTTTATTCCCCTATAGGTGATTGTTGGCCATTATGGTTTTGATTACTAAAATGTCTTTGAGAATTCTCAGATATTTTCTTCATCATGTTGCAGATCATTTACAAGTTAGTTTGGCTGCATCAGACATAGTATAACAATGAAACTTTAAATTCACTCTTTTGTTAATGTTAGACTAACAGATAAACCAAAGAACTAAATTTAGCTTTATATATTGATAAATGATCTTTTATTTAGTGACATCAATCGTTGTGTTGCGACTTTATTTGTCTTTTTCAAATTGTTATGAAGGAATCTAATGTTATAAGTTTGGAACCTAGATGATGACTGAGGTCTACCAAACCTTCAGAACCCACAAGGTACATGTGAGGGGTTCAACGTCACATATAACTGTAGCAAACCACGAAAACAAATGCAGAATGCAACTTTTTAGAAATCAACTGAAACAAATTCAGAGCACCAAAAAACTCTGTTTTTTAACTCTGAAGTTTCCAAACATAAGCGGATGATCTTCATCAAGATGCAAAAGGATTTACCAAAACTTTAGCTGTTGTTGATATTGTAGGGTAGTCTTCATGTTTGTGTCTATTTGAATCATAATTATCTCTAATATCACTTGTTGATATTTATAATATATAATTATTTTGTAATATATAATAAAATATAATATATTATAGTATATATTATTATAATATATAATATAATCTGTGTCTCCCTGCTTGTTTTTCTGTCTCCAGATCATATTTTTAAACACCAACAGTTTGCAGATCATAGAAAATGTTCCAGATAATTTGGCCACTGAGATCCCTCCAGTTTACCTGCTGGGGTTCCCAGATGACAGCAGCTCAGTCATCAGACTGAATAGGAAGAAATGGAAACCTCAGCAGGTTGGTTCATCTGTTAAAAAGACAGATGTTTTCACATTTTTAATGTAACTTTTACAAACTGAATGTGCCTTTCTTCCTTTATTTTTGTTAGGTTGCAACTTCACTAAATAATTTTTGTAAAGTTTTCCATTTTACCAAAATTAGAATATTGAAAAACATTGATACACTTTTTTGTTTAGATTATATTTACTTTGCATATTTATTTTTTTCCACTAACAGCTGACCTGCATGTACAACCAAATCAAAGAAGATCAGACGTCACCAGCTTTTCCCTTTATCCTCCAGATGTGCTGCTTTACTTTGAGTAGGAATATTTTTACTTATTCTGAGTTATGATCACAAAACGCTTAAGAGTGAACAGATAAATTTTTCTTAAAAAACATTTTTTCACAAACTATGTCACTTTAAACTGAAAGAAAAAAAGTAAAGGTATTTTGTTTAATTCAAAATGACAGCACAGATTTTCAAGTCTACCTTGACAGTGGAAAGATGAGCGGACGCTTCTGTAAGTTTTCTGTGGAAGAGTTTTCTTGTGCCGCTGTAAAACATGATATGACATGATATCATGACTGTTTGTCTTTATGATCACAGTTTCTCTCTGGTGCCACAGAACAGTTGCAGGTCTTATTTTCAAGAGCTGGCTGATGCAGACTTCTCCGTCTTTTCTCCAGCTCTGAGATACAGACGGTCGGCTTTGTTTGAAAATACAAGGAGCTGCTTGGTGAGCAAAGCAAACAGTTTTTTTTAAATAAAAAAAAGTGATTGTAATTTAGGACTGTAAAACTGGAAATTAAATATATATGTGTATATATAGGTTTTTTGGTTTTTTCTTCCTCTTTCTTTAAGGGAATAACCAACACAAGTCTGACTGAGGACAATATATCCGTTTTGGGGAACATGTGCTGCACACTCAGTGGCTCCTACATCCAAAGCTCTCATCCATCCATACTGGAACAACTCAAAAACTGTCCAGATCTCACTGTTGATCAAACAGCTGCAGTTGAAACCCTTCTGACCAATGGAAATACACCTTATGGGCATTTAAACTGCATCTTTTTGAAATTCTACAATTTACAAATTGCAGTTTTGTGTCTTTTAGAGACTATAGTGTCCTCAAAAACATCATTTTGTTTGTTTTTTATGATCAGAGTTCCTTCAACATGGAATGAACAAACTCTAAAAGACCTTGGGATGTTAACTCTGTATTTGCCTTCATCTTTCTATCAACGCTTTGATCAGGTGAGTTAAGGTGCATTCATGTGTTTAGAAGGGAAGCTCTCATGAATGGAGGATCAAGTTGGAGCTCATAAACCTCTTTTACTTGCGGAACACAAAGCGTAACTTCCTGAAATACTTTCTGAGCGTTTTTGGTGGAGTGAGCAGAGAACAGAGGAGGCAACAGAAGAAAGAGATAAGACAGTCCATCAAAAGAGATTCAGAACAACCTGCAGGTCAGTCTGCTTCTGTAAATGTGTCTTTATCTTTCTGTTTACTTTCTTGTCTAAGTTTTTCTGACTTCCTTTGACAGAATGCACAGCTGGAATAATCACTCAGGTCACAATCAGTGACCCCACCTTCCCCTTTGACTATAACATCAATCAATTCAACAACTGTCTGTCAGTTTCAACCGTCAAAGACAACTTGGATGCCATCACAGAAAAGGTGGATGAGGAGGAATACCTCAAGATTGTTCTTAATAAACTACGAGAGGTGAGTAAAGATCCTTCATAGAAACATTAAAATCAGTTGGTTCATCTGTGATGCTGTTATATATAAGATAATTGGATTGTTTTGGGATAATCTTTATGGTTGGAGAGAACAACAAACACTTGGTTTATTCTTGTTGGTGGTGAGAATTGAACAAGTAACATTCCAGCTGGAAGTCTCAATTCTTGATTTAAATTTGAGACATTTTCTTTCATTTCAACTTGAACTGACATTCCATGCAGTTTACTGGATTTCTGTGCTTTTACAGGCTCACAACTCCATCATTCCAGAAGATCAGGTTCAGTTCCTAAGTGCAGCTTGTCGTGTTGCCACTGTTGAACACATTCGTTCATGGACCATCAGCAAAATCGACATACTTGCTGCTTTGATGGAGTCTTCAAATGGAGGCTGGGACCCAAACTTAGTGAGCAAACAGAGAACTTTTGTTGTGTTTCTGTGTCCAACATTTATGGGCTGCTGTTCCATCAGAGCACATTTCTTCTCCTCCAGTCTAAGGTTATCATCTCTAAATATCTGGCTGTTGGAGGAAACAAACTAGGCAGTGCAGAGCTGAACGTTATCGGGGGACCTAATCTCTGCTCTCTAGATGTGGACGTCATCAAGACTATTTCATCACAAAACTTCAGGTAAGAAGTGTGAACTGAGTTTGTGTTTAGTATATCCTTAAGTTTAAATATGAATATCTCACAGTTCATCACTTGTGGAGAAAATGCGATTCGAGGTAAAAGATCAAAAGGTTTAGATCAGGGGTTCTCAGAGTGCCATTAGCCTGCGGGAAGAGTTTTGTGGCACTCAATAAATCAGAATTGATGGTTATTAAACCGTCTGTATGTTGGGATAAAAATGTTTCGTGGTTTCTGGCGACTTCTGCAGGGAGAAAAAGGTAATTACATCCAGGTGTCAATGGTGCAGTGTACTAATTTCACCGCTAGAGGACAGTCAACATTTTCTATGTCATTGTCTCTGCGGAGAAAGACAGTTAACACCGGCAGTAGAAATGGAGTCACAGCGGGAGGATGAGCGGGATTTGGAGAGAGAACTAAAGCAGGTCCTTTGAAGGAAAAAACTGCGTTGGCGAGGAGAAAAGGCGCTTTCAAGCTAAGTGGACAAATGCTTACTGTGTCATACCTCATGGGCTGGATAAAGTCGTGTGCCTGATTTGCTAGCAGGTAAATCCAATGCTCAAAGAATTCAAAATAAATCGTCACTACGTTACAAATATAAACTATGACAAATTTACCGGCGAGGAGCACGAGAATAAGCTTCAACAACTACAACGAGGCTATGCTCTACAGCAGCTAATGTTTACAAAAATGTCCAAATTCAGTGCAGTTGTAACAGAAGCTAGCTACGTTGTAGCTTTGGAAATGGACCGGATGTTCCAAGCTACGCTCCCCCGCGCTAGAATGTGTTTCCCCGCTCTCAGACATCGCTGATTTGTTTGATAACACTCATATTTTGTCCCAAACAGTGTTAAAAGAAGGTGGATGATTACGATATTCCTTATTTTGAGAGTTTATTGTCATATTTACATGTTTTCCCCACATATTCTACGTAAAACAATGAGAGGGGGCACGGATTCTTTTAGGCCGCTGCTGATCCAGCCTTCCAGAAAATGGTCAGAAGAAGAAATGATCTATTTTTTTAATTGTCTGTTGTTACGTGCTTCTATACCAAAGTTACTGTTATAAATCACGTTTCTTATCTTGAATTAGCCAAACAAAGGTAATTTTAACACAAAAAGCTGTCATTGAGCGAGGAAACGCATTCTGGCAGTGAAACGTAGCTTGGCCCAACACCGGCGTAAACTGATCTCTTAACTGTACAGATGACACTTGGTCATGAAAGTTATTCTAAACAAAACAAAACCACAGGTTTAGATTCTAGTAAAAAAAAGCTTTACATTTTTCAAAGCAGTCTTGAGCCACCAATCAAAGTAAAACAGCATTCTGCAAAGATGGATTCTGCATCTGTGATTAAAACCTTCCATACTAGGATTATTCTAATTGAAATCTGGCAGGAAATCTGCGCTCCTCCACATCCAGGGCAAAAGCACATTCAGAAATATTCACCTTTGGAGGCACTTGTAAAGGACGCATGAACTACATCAGACCTGCAAAAGCAAATTTTTTGAATGTATATTGTTGGAATGATCAACTTTGAATATTATTCTGGGTTTAAACTTGTCTTATGTGCTACATTCTCTTTCTGCTGCAGAGAAGTTGAGTCTCTGGACATCTCCAGCTGCACTACAGACAAAAGGAATAACTTTTAGTTCAATCTTTGGCATCCATTGAACAAATATAATAATACATTTGACTTGCCACAAAAATGTATATTTCAATATTTTTTATATTTGTTTGAATGGTCATTTCCATGATGATTTATCAAGCTTCCAAACCATTTATATGTTTGTTGCAGACCAAAGAATCTGACCAATTCCTTTCTAATGTCATAGTATTATCTGTTTTGTAATAATGGTTTGTCCTAATCATGTCTTTTAAAAATAGCTTGCAAATATTGAGTGAAGTACAACCCCAGATGACTCCTTCTAGGCAAGAATCTGTGTACACACAATTCATCAAGATTTACCTGAGCAGAAAGGATGCTGCAGGTGAGCCCTAAGAAACTAAATTATATACATATAACAACAAGGCTAAATTACAATGTTCTGTATGGGAAGAAACTTTCCATACAACAGTTTTTGTTGTTTAAATAAAACAAAAAAAATTATATCAATAAAACAAACACAGAACTTATTCTCTTTACTTTTTTTGCAAAAAGAAAATGATTGAGGCAGTTTCCTGACCATGTATTATGTTACCTAAAGACGTTTATAGTTGGCTTCTTGTAATGTCCCAGCTTTAGTCTTGACCTGACAATATTTTGTGCTCCTGTGCTTCAGATCCTGGCTGCACCTCAAACATCCAAAGCAGTACTGAGTGGCTCCAGAAAAATGTTGGAGGATTCTGGATTCTCTTGTCTATTCAAGACATTCAAGGACTCTACCCACAATTCTCAGCAGTTTGTTCTATTGTTTTTTTAGGCATTCAGTTTGTTTCTACGTATTTTGTCCCGTTTTGATGTAGTTTTTCTGTGCAGGTGGAAGCCCTGTCACTGCTGTCAGTCACACAGCTTGCAGAGGTAGCGGCCACACCTGGTCAGCTCACATCTGCAGAACAGGTCACCATGGTGATGACTTATGTCCCTGACCAACAGTTTACCTCCTTCTTTGATCATTTTTCACCTAAAATTTTGGTAAGCAAACATTTTCTGCTGCTTAACTTTTTTAACCGTTGACATGCAATGTATACAAACCTTGTACAATGTTCATGTTTCTGTTCTCCTACAGGGACAAGAAAACGTTCTTCCTTCTGCTGTGAGGTCAGCCGTGTTGCAGGTTGTGTTTAATTGGGCAAACCTCTCCATTCCATCAGTCAGTGATGCAGTTGTGTTGCTGTAGCTTCAAGATCGAATGCGCCCCCTGCTGGTGAACATGGCACCTGACCATGTGACTCCATACTTGAATAAACTGGGAGGAAGAAACTGCAGCATTGAGGAGCAGAGTGAGTGTAAAACAAGAAACATGAGACAATAATTTGCTTTTGCTTCTGTTCCAATAATACCTTCAAAAGTCTTTTTTATAACTTTAATTAAACCAAATATTTTATTTTTCTATTTTAGTGTAAATCTGCTCAACCTGACCATCTCATCTCTGAGTAATGACACACAGACAGAAGTTCAAAGTAGTATCATCCAGGCTCTTCAAGGTAAATAAACCACATGAAGAAGAAACAGATCTTTGCATATTTTTCTACAATTTTAATTGCTAAAAAGAATAAAAATGATCCAAAATGTACATTTCGTTCGACTATAAATTGATTTAATGTAGATCCATCACCTCTTCTTGCTACGGTGACAACTACAGCTTCAGGTTCTACCGTTTCCTGAGGAGATCATTCATAGGATTCCAGTTCCCCAACCTGAACACCTTCTTGTCCCTCATGCCTCAAGACAGAAAGCAACAGGTGTGTGAACATGAAAGCTTTCTGGAGGAAACTCTGAAATAATCATACAGAAACACAAAATCAAGTAACTTTTCTTTTGTTTGTGTCTCCCCTGTAGCTGATAAACTCCATGCCTCCATCAGATCTTGGGGATTTCTTGCGTCAAACTAATGTTGTTGGACAAGAATCTGAGCTCTGTCAGCTTTACAGCAGCTACCTCCAGATCCCAGTGTTTCTACAGACTGTATGTACAAACACTCATAAACACACAAAACAAAGCACAAAGAGTTGAACCTGAATGTTCTCTGCAGGAGTCACTGCCAGAGCAGGTGAGACAGAGAACTCTGCCTGGCGTTTGGCCCATGGCTCTCAGGAGCTCCAGCAGGTCAGAGGTTAACGCCTGGTTTGATCGAGGTCTCCCCAATGACTTGGTCTTCCTCACTAAGACTCAGATCAGCCAGATCACCTCAATCAACGCCTCATGCTTGGCCTTCCAAAAGATGTATGTTTTTTTGAATTTACAAATCCATGCTCCTGTTAAAATGAAGACATAACATCTGTGTTCTTCTGAGAACGGTTCTCATGAGTTCATTCTGTGTTTTTTTTTCATTGTTTCTATTTTTGGTTCATACAACTACTCTGCTGCTGTATTCACAAAACAGGATGTTTACAACAACATGAAGGCTTACCTGTCATCAAGTCAGTTTTTGAAGACACAGAATATTGCTTTCAAAATTATGCATCATTTAATTCTTGAATCTCCTGATTTTGAAGCATGAATTTAGAAAGAAAATACAAAAAAGTCTTAACTATTATTTTATTTAAAAATAAAATACATGCTTTGCTTCAATAAAAGAAAATTAGAAAATTCTGTTGCATATCTACAAGTAAAATGGTTTGATACTTCTATAAATTTTAAATCTGGTGTGCCTTATTTACAGTTAACAGAGAATTGTGTTATTTTTAGGTAATTACAATTACGCTTTAGTTTAATAGATAAAAGCATAACCTGATTATTTTTAAAATCATTTTTTTCCACATAGCCACGGCACCAAAGTGCTAAGACAGCAACAACCCAGAACTGAGCTCCACAGCCTGGTTTGCAGAGTACATCGGTTCTTTCATGTCTTTTCTCACTGTGGCGGATCTTCAGTCATTTGGATCTACAGAGGTATTTTATCTCATTAACAGATTGTTGTAATCCTGTACTTCTTTTATTTACTGTGAGGGAAATTCTAAACAAAACAGATAGTTTTTTGCTTTACAGAACTGACTGTATCTTCTCTTTTCAGGTTCTGCGAGTTTTCACAGTGAATACTCAGAATATTGCACTCCTCAATCAGCCCAACGTGGATCTGACATTAATCAGCTTCTACACTCTGTTAGTTTGTGAGCAAGTCAGCAACTTTAATCCACTCCTGTAAGTCTAAAGCTTTAAAATATGTTGTTAGTTTACCAGCTACAAATCCTCCTCACATAATTAGAAACACTCACTGTACAAACTGCATGTGACCTTAAACTCTACAAACTGTTTTTGCTTTTTAGTCTTCCTTCAGTGAGTCAGTGCTGCGCTCCTGGTCCTGTGTTCACCCAATTGAATGCATCAATCAGTATGAAACACTGAGACACTGCTGAGCTCAGGAGAAATGAAGGTACATGCTTCACAGATTTCAGTGAAATTAAAAAAGGATCTATTTTATGTAATGTCATCTGTGTTCTTCTCCCCTCCTTTTTACATTCAATCAGATCAACAGCGCATCATCACTCTCACAGCTGGCCTCTCTTATCATTGGTTTTCCCTCTAACACGTTCAGCAGCATCATCAGCTCAGAGCTCATCTCTGCATCCAAAATCCCTGCATTTGTAGCAAACATGTCTGCTGGTCAGATTCTTCAGCAGAGTTTTGTTTACCAGGTATGTCATCTATATTACATCTGCAAGACTTCAGTGACAAATTATGTGCAAATTAAGAAGAAACATCTTTGGAAATATAGCTTATAGAAATTGCAATTGCATTATGAGCCTTTTTTATCGTCCAATATTCCATTGTTCCATTGGTACTTGGGCGTTCAAATTCCAGACTTTGCAGGCATTCCACTTTGGACAAAGGGATTCAAAGTCGATCTTGACATGAGGCCCTAAGACAACTTCATAAGGGCTCTCACTGGTTGCACCTTTGCCTTTTGGTTCCATGTTGATGGAACTTATGAAGAACCAGCACAGGGCTGTTCTTATCAGCAGAACCGAAAGTGTGACAGGATTGATGATTTGGTGCTAGTTAACTAAAACTTTAGACTTGACTTGTGGAAAGGAAGACGGCAAAAACAAAAAAGGCTCTATAGAAAAAAAAATCCATCAGAGAGAAAGCAGAAATGTTAGGAGAGGCCAAATCAGCCGTTTTATACATTCCAAAAAAAAAGAAGAGTACACTGTAAGCTTGGAAGCATCTAAGTCTACCATAAGGAGAAGAGACTTCATGAGAGTAAAGATTCACCATAAGGTGCAAACCATTGATCAGCCTCAAAAATGAAATGGTCAGAATTGATTTAACCAAAAAAAAGAAACCACCTTAAAAAGCCAGTCCAGTTCTGGAACAACATTCTTTAGACAAATGAGACTAAGATCGACCTGTACCAGAATGTTAGGAAGAAGAACGTTTGGAGAAGAATTGGAACAGCTCATGCTCCGAAGCACACACTTCAGTAAAACATGGTGGAGGCAGTGTCATGGTACAGACATGGATTCTGTGGATAATTAATGGCAATGAGTCACTTGTGTTTATTGATGCTGCGACAAAAGACATAATCAGCCAGAATTCCCAAGTGCAGAGGGATATACTGCCTGCTCCGATTCCCCCGAAACAGCAAAGAAGTTTGTATGATCTTTCACAGTAGAGGAGGACAATGATCCAAAACATTCTGCAATCAACCCAAGGTTCTTTTAAAGCAAACAGATGAAATGTTCTGCAATGTCTGAGTCAATCACCAGATCTGGGCCTAATTTAGAATGTATTTCACTTGCTGAAGACAAAGCTTAATGCAGAAAGTCCCACACATGAGCAATAACTGAAGACGGATTCAATACAGGCGTGGGAAAGTATCACAAAGCTTCATTCAGATGCTTTGTAACATCTCTGACTTTTTCATCTTCCTTCCTTTTAACCATTTTTAACAGATTGTATCATCAAACACAAACAGTTTGAAAATCTTAGACAACGTTCCAGATCAATTGGCTGCTCAAGTCCCTGGAGTTTACCTGCAGCAGTTTACAGGTGACGCCGACACCATTGCCAAACTCAACAAGAAAACGTGGAAACGGCAGCAGGTAGAGTTTCTTCTGGATGACTAAGTCTGCTCTATTGATCTGTTAATTCATATTTTGTTCATTTCTTTTATCAGGTTGAGTTGTTCTTTGATGTTATAGCAGCAGACTCGGCTACGACCATGTTAGGAAGTCCAGACAGGTGAGCAGTTGGGAACAGATTGGACTGAACGAGGCATAAGAGAAAATTGGAATGTTTTCACGTCTGTTTGTTTTCATGTGCGAGCAGCTTGTCTTCATCTGTGCTGCAAGGGTTCACATGCACAGGAGTAAGTCGGTTCACAAAGAAGCAGGTGACTAAGCTGGTAAAAGCCTGCCGGAGAAAAGGATCTAACAAGGTCCCACTACTGGAGACACAGGTAAAGGCAGAACATTGTCTGTATCTCACCATAGAGTTTAATATGAACAATGTTTGTCCACTTTTTTACTCAGCTGTTTTCAGGAAAACTGTTATTGTTTGGCTTAAAGCTTAAAAGCAGAGGTGTTCAAACTGTTGTTGGAAGGGTAGATTTGATGTGGTGAATGTGTTAGATGTTACTGTTGATGTGTTTTTACACACAAGAATGAAACTTCTGAGTTAACACTTTGTAAATGTAAACATTTCACACAATAAAAATGCAGGAAAGGAAGAAATGTAGGAAGAAATTTTCTCTCTGGTATTTTGATCCATTCAAGCATTTCTGAGCGTTCCTCTAAAAACCTGCGCTCCAAATCCACCAAAACGAGTGGGTCTTACATTGTAACATAGATAAGTGAAACAGCCTTTCTAGAAGAGTCTGCGCTGCCAGCACCACCCCAGGCTAATACACACACCTACTTTCTCCACAAAAACGCTTTCATTTTATAAGCACAACATGCAAAAGTTATTTTGTTGTTTGTTTTTGTGGTGAAACGCAGGCACACTGCTGAGGTCGGCTCTAGGTTGATGTCATGAAATGGGGGCACCCCCAAATAGTAAAAATTCATGTTTTGTCTTTTTGATCAACAGTTGACCTGCAGTTGAGTCAGATGTCTCCACCTTTATACTTTACCCTCCAGA